>CBMN010036434.1:0-18408 GCA_000582825.1 Hordeum pubiflorum
TGCACAAGTATGGGGTACTAAGGGGCCCAAACTTTAGTACACCGACATATGGCAATTAATATTTTGATAGAAAATGGTATGAGAGTCATTTAGGCCCTTCTCTTAAACATAAAAGGATATTTGTATACTTTTGATTATCATTAGGTACGTTCACGTGCGTTGTCACGGGGTCAAATATTTTCTTTATCTCAATAATTTGATAGCCTTGGTCATGCATGTTAAGTAAATTAGTATGATTGAGCGGCATGCGGAAAAGTGCGATAAAATATGGTGTGAAATTGAATGACGTAATTCCACATTATTGAAAAAAAAGATAAGTTAATTAAGAAAGAGTTCATATAGTGATGCAAAAGGTAAAAGGTAAGTAAATTAGATCGGCGTATTTGAAAGATATGGTTAAATATGACATGATGAAAAAAATACCTGCTGGATGAAAAAAAATAGACGGGGAACATGATGGGATGGGGAAACCCGCTTACCGTTTAATTCCGTCTGGCTGAAAACTTTATATGTGTTTGTGAAAAAAATCCAATATCAAACATGTAGCATCACGTACATTAATGTTTTCATATTAAATTAGGTAATACAAGTATTTTTTTTTGAGACAAATGATATAAAGAAATGGAAAAGTCTAGAAAACCAAGTGGAAGGACACTCCTCCTCCTCACCTCCCCTGCGGCTTCGCTGCCTTCGTGAGACCAAGGAAACCAAAACCATCGCCCCCAGAAAAAAACATCTCGAGAAAACAAACGAAAAATCCCCAATCCATGAAGCCCACCACTGTCTCGCCTCCCGCAGCGGCGCCGGCGGCGGCGGCGCCGGCCACCGACGATCCCTCGCCATCGCACTCCGACACCGCCTCGGCCACTTTCTCGGTCGAGCGCCGCGGCGACGCCTCCGCCTCCTGCCGATGGACCCTCCCGGACTTCCCCCGCACCCGCGCCCGCACCTTCTACAGCCGCTACTTTGAGGTCGGCGGCTTCGACTGCCGCCTTCTCCTCTACCCGCGCGGCGACACCCAGTCCCTCCCGGGATACCTATCCCTCTACCTCCAGGTCCTCGACCCCAAAACCCCATCGTCCTCCTCCTCCTCCACCACCACCACCACATCCTCCAAATGGGATTGCTTCCTCAGCTACCGCCTCTCCGTCGTCCACCCTTCCGATAACTCCAAGTCCCTGGCGCGCGATTCCTGGCACCGTTTCTCCTCTAAGAAACGTTCGCACGGCTGGTGCGACTTCGCTCCATCCGCCGCCGCCTCCTTCCTCCTGCCGCCCCACGATTCCCTTGTCATCGCTGCCGACATTTCGGTGCTATCGGAGACTGCCTCCTTCGCCGAGGCCGACGGCCGCTTCACCTGGAAGGTGTTCAACTTCAGCCTGTTCCGGGAGATGATCCGCACACAGAAGATCATGAGCCCCGCATTCTTCCCTGCTGCCGCCGCTGCTGGTGGGAGTGACTGTGGACTCCGGATTAGTGTCTACCAGAGTAATGTATCTGGTGCAGAACATTTGTCGGTGTGCCTGGAGGGCAAGGAGCCTGTGGTTCAGGCAACCTCGGCATCATCATCATCAGCATTGGCCTCAACTAGTGCAGGGAGTGGCGTGCCTGATGCTGACCGTGGCTGCTGGTGTCTTTTCCGTGTTTCAATCCTTAATCAGAAGCCTGGGGGGAGCCACATTCATAGGGACTCGTATGGGCGGTTTGGAGCAGACAGTGCCAGCCTTGGATGGGGGGATTACCTGAAGATGGATGAGTTTTTGGCTGCCGATGGGGGTTACCTGTTTGATGGGGCTGTGGTGTTTAATGCCTCGGTGCATGTGATCAAGGAGTCTAACTCATTCACTCGTACCTTACCGCCGGTGGCAGGCATTAGTGGTGCTGGGGGTGGACGATCTGGAACTAGAAAGTCGGATGGGCACTTTGGGAAGTTTGTGTGGAGGATTGAAAACTTCACAAGATTGAAGGAGCTGCTCAAGAAGAGGAAGATAACTGGTTTATGCATCAAGAGCAGACGATTTCAGGTCGGGAATCGGGATTGCCGCCTTATTGTTTATCCACGGGGTAAGTATTTGGAAAAATGCCTTCTCAAGATTCATCTGGTAGTTTGAACATCAACTCTATGAGGTTTGCTGACATATACTGCTAAAAACGTGATAACCAAACCTAGTATATTTGTGCCTAAATGATTTGATCAGAACTGTCACTTGCTAAATGGGCTGAAGTTTCTTAACCATTCGCAACATTGAGAATCCACTATAGGCCATAGGTGTCCCGTGGTGTAAATTAGATTTTGACCTGTTTCGAGTTGGAATTTTGCATTCAGTAAATGGAACTTCACCAGAAAATTCATGCTTGTGATTTTATTTAGACAATATAGCTACTAGCTTGCATCACTTGATAGATTCAGTGTTGTGGCTTTGATCACCTTTAGAAATTTGAATCATTGCCTATGAAAGAGGCACAACCCCATTTTATACATTTCTTGCAATTATTGTGTCAGTTATCCCTGTTCGACCTGGTCTGGTCTATCACTATTTGCTCTGATATAAACTGTTCTCAACAGTTGACAGCCAACCTTGTGAATAACATGCGCTTGGATATTTGTTTTGTTAAATAGCTGTTAGCCTGTTACCTTACCTCTTCGAGAACAATATGCCATGACTCATGGGGCACTACTAAATTGATAACAAGTCCATTTGATCGCTATTGAAAAATCAACTTCCATGTTGTAAAAATATCTAAAAAAGGATATACATTTTGGATGATCTGTGCAACTTCAAATTTTGGGCCCATTGTATCCTGCACAGAAGACAAAATGTGTACTGAATTAGTTGTTATTTTAGACCCTCCACACTTGTTTTTCTTTTCACAGCAGATTTGGCACAAGTGCTTGCATCCGCAGCCCCTTCTTGGTTGACGTGCCTTGTTGGCCCACATATTATAGCATGCTCTACATCCATGTTTATTCTTTCATGGTTTTCTCGGAGGTGCCTCAACCAACAAGGAGGTTGCGGGTACAACCACTTGCTGGGAGTAATTATTTCTCATCTTGACCATCCAAGGTCCATGCTTGCATGATGTCCATTCACCTTATGTAAACTTGTGAAAATTTCAGACTGTTCTATGCACTTCCCTCCAATAGTAGCAACCACAGTGAATTAACTTCAGCTGTTAAATCATGAGTTAGATGAATATATCTTGCCTAGAGGCTAGATAATGAAGTTCATTTATTCTGTGGGTTGATCCTTAAAGAGTTATAAGTATATTGAACAGCAGTAATAAAATCATTTGACATTTTGAGTGCAACCTGGGTTTACCAATGAGTTGTTGTTAAGTTTGGAGTGTTTGTTGGTTCAGCCTCTGCGTCACAATTTTTTAAACGACACTGTGTACACATATGTAGGCAGAATTTGAATTACCGTTTTATTTATTTATATGCCACATATTTCAGTTGCCTACTTATTTATCCTTGTGCATGAATTGCTATTTATTTAATTTATCTTCCACATATTTCAGCCCCTTACTTATTTATCCTTGTGAACTTGTGGTCTCATTGCAAGCAAATCACTGCTAGTTTCCTTTCAGTTAGCTATAGTATTGTTACTTTTTAAATTTAGGTAACTGCACTATCAGAATGTATGTACTGACTTCATCAGTTGGTTCTCTTAATGTTGCTGCAATCAGGGCAGTCTCAACCGCCATGCCACCTCTCAGTGTTTTTGGAAGTGACAGATCCCCGAAATACTACCAGTGAATGGACCTGCTTTGTGAGCCATAGATTGTCTGTTATTAATCAGAAAGGGGAGGAGAAGTCAATCATGAAAGAGTCTCAAAATCGTTACTCTAAGTCAGCGAAGGATTGGGGTTGGCGTGAATTTCTGACATTAACTAGCCTCTTCGACCAGGATGCTGGTTTTCTTGCACAGGACACTGTTGTGTTCTCTGCAGAGGTTCTCATTCTGAAGGAAACTGCAACTATGCAAGAGCTTAGTGACGAAGATTCTGAAATATGCAGTTCAAGTTCTGGATATCAGATTGATACTTTACCAAAACATCCGTCATTTACGTGGAAGGTGGAAAATTTCTTGTCCTTTAAGGAGATTATGGAGACAAGAAAAATTTTCAGTAAATATTTTCAGGCTGGTGGCTGTGAGCTGCGGATAGGTAAACGAAGTTTACTTACTATTCACGCCTTGTACCGTATAGTTTCTTTTGTATTTTCATATTTTATGCTTACATAACACAACCTGCAGGTGTATACGAGTCATTTGATACAATGTGCATATATCTGGAGAGTGATCAGTCATCTGGGGTTGATCCTGATAAGAACTTTTGGGTACATTATAAGATGGCTATACTCAACCAGAAGAACTCTTTGAAAACCGTGTGCAAAGAATCTTCAATCTGCACAAAAACATGGAACAATTCAGTTCTCCAGTTTATGAAGGTTTCAGACATTCTGGATCCTGAAGCTGGCTTTCTTGTCCGGGACACCGTTGTCTTCGTTTGTGAAATCATAGACTGCTGTCCATGGTTTGACTTCTCTGATCTCGAGGTGAGGTTAGGTTTGCTAATCTTTCATTGGGCCTGTCTATTTGTGCTTGTTCTGCAAGGCTCCAGGGCGTCCTCTAAACTGCTTTGATGTGGCAGGGCATGCAAAAAGGCTGTAGTTGTAATAACCAAAACTTCAGCTTGAATGTAGGTGTGCAGCATATGTTATATTGTGTATGAAGGTACACAAGGAGAAATAATTAAGAATGAGAAGTTCTAGGGTACTCTTATTTGACCAGGATGTAGGCCACTTCTAATTAGATCTTGATTGCAATATTTAGCATTTAATAAACTGGTCATACCAATCAGTGACTAACTTTAAGCCTGGCGAATCTGCAATTTGAGTACTTCAAGGTACAGTTAAACTGTGGAATGCAATATTTAGATTACTCTGAAAATTTTATGAACTTTGGAGACTAGCACTTGATGAGTTAGCAAGTATCATTACAGACTTGTAATTCATGAGCTGCAAGTACATGCCAACTTTAACAGTACAGCTGACAAATATGTTTTTCTTACAAGCACTCCAGTTTATTGTACATGATAAATTGTAACACTGATCAGATTACTGTTGGAGATAAGTTAGCTCTCATACGTATATCTTTTCATCAACTAACCCAAGAACCTTAAGTGGATATTTTGTGTTGTCCATTGACGATAACAAGGCTAAACATGAAAAATGTTCTTGATTTTGCTTTTATAAGTCCTAACTATGGTCTATAACAATGTATGTGTCATATCTGGCCATCTTCCATCTTGGTGTCCATTTCTATCCAGTATTTTACTCAAGCAATGGGGTATTCTATACATATATTTTGAGGTTATGCTGTCTGAATTATCAGTCAATGTTGAGTACATGACGTTTGCCTCTTTTTTACCTCTAAAAGAAGTTATGGTCGATAGGATAACATTTATCTGTGAGAACTATGGTTTGCATATAGTAATTCCCAATTAACTTATCTGGCAGGTATTTGCCTCAGATGATGACCAGGATGAGTTGTCAACAGATCCTGATGAACTTATCGAGTCTGAAGACAGTGATGATATGAGTGGCGATGAGGAAGATATGTTCCGAAATCTCCTCTCAAGAGCTGGATTTTCTCTTACATATGGAGACAACTATACTCAGCCGCAGGTTACCTTAAGAGAGAAAATTTTGACGGATGCTAGCGCGATTGCTGGATTTCTTACTGGCCTGCGTGTTTATCTGGATAACCCAACAAAGGTGAAGCGCATGCTTCTTCCTGCCAAAGTGTCCACCAAGGGTGGTGGAAAGAAAGATTCTTCAAAGTGTGATTCAAGCTCCACAAGTCTCATAAATTTGTTGATGGGTGTTAGCGTCTTAAAGCAAGCTATAATTGATTTGCTTTTAGATATAATGGTTGAGTGCTGCCAACCTTCAGATGAAAGATCATCATATGGCTCCTCAGCAAGCTCTAAAACTGCTCCTGATTCAAATGGGGCTAGCTCTCCATCAGAGATCATTGTGGAAGGCGAACAAGCAGAATGCACATGCAGAAATCAGTATGAAACGGCTGAATCTGATGGTGTTAATTTTAGGCGTAATCTTGGATTAGAAAATGCAGAGCTCAGTGCAAATGAGATGACTGTCAAGATTCTAGAACAGTCCAGTTGTCCTCCAGAGACACCTGCCATCGATCTGCCAGGGGATGAAAGTTCTGATCAAGCTTCTGGGGTATGATTTGAGGGTCCTATCATATTCAGCCTCATTTTCATATTTTATTTTACCAGTATGCTAACCTGCTGTTTTTTCAGACAAAATGGCCAGACCAGTCAGAGGAACTGTTAGGACTAATTGTTAATTCATTGAAGGCACTAGACTGTGCTGTCCCACATGGATGCCCTGAACCAAGAAAGCGGCCTAAGTCTGTCCAGAAAATTGCAGTTGTACTAGAAAAAGCTCCAAAGAAGCTTCAACCTGATTTCATTGCCCTTGTACCAAAGTTGGTTGATGGGTTAGAACACTCACTTGCTGCTTGTACCCTTTTAGATCATCTTGAAAAGGCTGATGCTGAGCCATCACTGAGGTTACCGGTAAGTTTGACGCTTTGAACTAATGTTACTTTTTTTTTGCCTAATTTCATTTTTGCAAAGAAACACAACATTTCCACTTCTTTGGGTGAACAAATGTCTGAATTACCTGGATATTATGACGTCCATGTCCTCTATATTTGTGACCTTAATGTCTCTGTATTTGTGAAGATAGCCATCATTCCTGATATATCAGGCTAGTAATATACCCCCTCCATTCCATAATGTAGTGCGTATAATTTTTTTGAAAAGTCAAACTTTACAAACTTTGCCTAAGTTTATAGAGAAAACTATTTATCTACAATACCAATATATAAAATATGAAACTACAACTTATGATGAATCTAATGATATATATTTGGCATTCTAGATGTAAATGTTTTTCTCTACAAACTTGGTCAAAGTTTGCGAGGTTTGACTTTTCAAAAAATCTATATGCGCTACATTTTGGAACGGAGGGAGTACAAGTGAGTCTGTGATATCTATTTTGATTTCTTCTTTCCCATCATGGCAGGTTTTTGGTGCCTTATCCGAGTTAGAATTTGATGCTGATGTCTGGAAACGAGTATCTTTTCATGCACTTGAATTGTTGTCTGATTCAAATGACGAGCCTCTTGTAGCAGCCATTTCATATGTTCTCAAGGCGGCATCACAGTGCCAGCATATTCCTCAAGCTGTATGTTTACCATCAATAAATCTCTTGTTACCTTCTCTATACTTATACAATCTTTTCATATTACTACTACTAAGTGCACTTACCTTTTTTTTCCCCCAAAGGTTAGGGCTGTTCGATGGAGATTGAAACGTTTGGGTACTGAAGTTCCACCTTGTGTGCTTGAGTTTTTGTCTAAAACGGTGCATAACTGGCCAGATGTAGCTGAAGCATTATTGAAGGATATTGATTCTGACCCTGAACCTGATAACAGTTGTCTCTCCATGCCTTCTAGTACTTGTAGTAAAGATGGGCTTTCAGCTGAAGGGATGCCTTCTTGGCAAGAGCAAGCTGTACATGGAAGCAATCATCTATCAGATGTTTTTGTACTCATAGAAATGTTATCAGTACCTCGATTATTTGTGGAAGTTGCACGGGTTTTTGAAAGGGCTTTATTGCAAGGGGCCTTTGGGCTGCAGTTAGTAGCCATGGTGTTGGAAAGACGGCATTCTCACAAGTTAAGTTCAAAGTCTGGGGCTGTCGTGTATGATTTACAGAGGAAGCAAGTTTTATTAGATGGGCAGTTTGAACCCTCACCCAGCCAAGAAGGTGATTTCACTTCAGTCCTTGCACTTGGTGAGGTATTGTCTCTATCTACCTCAGCGAGGGTCCAAGACTTCGTGCGGATGCTTTATGCCATCATGTTTAAGATCTATGCCGAGGATCATTATAGATGCAGATTCCTGAAGGGCCTTGTTGACCGGGCAACAAATACCTCAGATAACTGCCGAGAAGTTGACATAGATATGGATGTCTTGGTATTTCTTGTTAAGGAGGAGTTTGGAATTGCTAGACCTGTTTTAAACATGATGCGTGAAGCTGCTGAAGTTGCTCAGGCCGATCGTGCTAATCTTTGGCACCAAATATGTGCTACCGAGGATGAGAATATTCGTTTGCGGGAGGAGATGGACATGGAGCAAACTAAATTTACCAATGAAAAAGCTGTATTAGCCCAACGACTAACTGAGTCTGAGGCAACTACAGGACATCTAAGGGTATTTCTTTGTTGTGATTCAGCTGCTGACCTACCTTTCTTGTTTGTTTCTCAGCTTAACACTTTGTTTATTTTATAATTGTTGTAGTCTGAACTAAAAGCTGAGAAGGATCGTTATATTCGGGAGAAGAAGGAACTCTCCAGGCAGATGCGGGAGATTGAGAATCAGATGGAATGGGTGCGATCAGAGAAAGACGAGCAAATTGCAAAGCTATCTGCTGAGAGGAAGAATCTTCATGATCGTGTTAGTGAAGCAGAGGCACAACTATCACAGTTTAAAGCATGGAAACGCGAAGAAATAAAGGTAAGAGTTACTGTCAAACCATACAATACATATTTTATTCAATTTATTTATGCCTGGCAAAATAAATACTTTTGATGTTTCTTTTAATCAATTGATGGTGATGCTAATTCTGTGAAAAGATATGGGATTTGATCTTAATTCTCGTTGGAAATCCATATTTTGAGCTGTACTTCAACCATATAGCTATCTTTACCCGGTTATTTTAGAATAACTTATACACCTAAGCCTTAATTGTCAATATTTGATCTATGAAGTTTATGCTTTCCGAGACTAAGAAGATCATTTTACCTTATTCCCATCTCTTTCCAAAAACTGTAGGCTTGCACTTTTACGTTTTGAACTGAATGAACTCTGCACTCTGATGTTTCCTATGTTTCCCCTAAAATGCATGCCTTGTTCATTAGCTCACACTGGCAAAACACTAGTAGATTTATTCATAGATTTCAAGGGTGTGTTTCTTATTTCAAGATCATATGAAGCAAGTCATGTTGGTATGTTTTGGTATTACTATTAACTGTTAGAATGTTGCCTTGTGATACCATTGGAAATTTCAGTGAGAAAGACAACATTGATGTTTTACAGTTTGCATCCATCTTGTATGCTGCAGAAAGTAACTACTGAGAAGAATACACTGGCAGAAAGGCTGAAGAATGCTGAAGCTTCAAGGAAACGATTTGATGATGAATTAAAACGACATGCAGCTGAAACACAGGCTCGCGAAGAGATCAGAAAATCACTTGAGGCTGAAGTAAGGAGGCTGACACATAAAGTTGGACAAACCGAGGGAGAAAAGAAAGAAAAAGAAGATCAAATTTCTCGCTGCGAAGCTTACATTGATGGAATGGAGTCAAAACTGCAAGTTTGCCAGGTTTGCGACCTTGCTAGTTTCCAAAATAGATAATCTCATCTTTTCCAATGTTCCAGAGATATACTTTTGAGCTAAGCTAAGGAATATCATTATAGTGTTCTGGTAGAAAAAAAACATACAATGGAGTTGATTTCCTTATGATAACGCCATAAAAACAAAGTAGACGAGGATATAATAAGTAACATGTAAAACCATTGTTAGAAAGTAATCATCTTTAAATTTAAATTGTAACCATGCATAGATAAAACTGGGTGGCCCTACTATGATACTGCCATAAAAACAAAGTAGGCAAGGGTAGAATAAGTAACACGTAAAGCCATTTTTAAGGAGTAATCGTCTTGAAATTTTGAATTGTATCCATGCATAGATCAAATTGGGAAGCCCTACTTTTTCCGAGGTGCCAGTTTAGAATGTTTTAAATTATTTATTTTCCATTTCTGATAAGTTTTACCTATAGTTTCCATGTTTACAAGATTGTTGGGACCCTGATATGTGATATGAACAGATACAGTAATAACTAATGAGCCAAACACCAACTAAGAAAGTGTGGTGTGCCAAGTTTAACGCAGCAAACTTAGGGCACCAAACCAAACACCTATATCATTACTATCCAAGTTAGATCACATTTGTCCTGACTATTTATTTATATATTAGAAATTTTGCATTAGAACATTACTGCATGTTGTATTTACTACTGTATCTTGTTATTGCAGCAATATATTCGCACTCTGGAAACATCACTTCAAGAAGAGATGGCTCGGCATGCCCCACTGTATGGTGTCGGCGTGGAAGGTTTGTCACTGGAGGAGCTTGAGACCCTTGCAAACATCCATGAGCAGAGTTTGAGACAGATCCATACCATCAGGCAAAGGAAAGGCAGCAGCCATCTATTGAGCGTCCCTGGCTTATTCCCCTCGTCTTCGATGGCTGTTGGCCCGCCTTCCTCATTGATCCACACGTCCTCCATAGCACCTAATGGCGTGGGTACCCATGGAAACGGGCACAGGAACAATGCGGTGGGCCCCTGGTTCAATCAAACCTAGCCACGAGATGCAAGTGCAGTCAGAAGGCCCGAAGATGTCCATTTTGTGCATTGGTCCGATAGATCCCATTCGCTAGCCGCCGAGCAATCCGGCGTGGCAGCCTTTTTTGTTCTTGCCTTTCCGTTGGGCTTCTCGCTTTGTATTCTTGAGTGGTAGTGCTGTCGGCTCGAGATGTCATGGGCGCCCGTCAAGGGGCTCCATGTGGAATAAGCTGTAATAACAAAGAGATCCGATGGAACTATCAGGTGCAAGTGGAAAGCTATGGAAATGGTTGATATCACCCACTGCTTGATTATTTTGAAAAGCACTGGGATTCCTTTCTCCCTTCATTTTCATTTCAAAAAGGTGCAACATGAAGACTTCTTTCATGTTTTTACATCCATTGTTGTGTTGGGCCTTGTAGATGCACATTGGCACTACAATTTTCTTTCTGCTGCATTGAGGTTAGAGAGGAGGTTCATACATACAAAAGGGATCAAAGGTGCTGTTTTTAGGGGATTTTGTGCTGTTAATTAAATGGAACATTAGATCATCTCCAACAATTCCTTAATAACCACTTGGGGCTAATTCTTCTGCTTGATTCTCCCAGAATATTAGAACCCTTCCCAGCTTCTCCTAAAATCTTTAACCCTCGTTTGTTGAAGATTCTGGGAGAAGATGGGGTCTAACTAGCTAGGATTGAAGGGATTCAATTCTGGGAGAATCGAGCAAAAGAATTGGCCCTTATTTGGGGCTAGCCAGTACACTTTTCTAGTTATTGGGATGAATGCTCTAACAGATACCCAATAATCTGACCCAATAACTAATCTGGCATATAGGACCCACTTGTCATTCAGTCGGCAACGGTGCCTTGGCGATAGTCCGGCAGTGGTCCGGCGGCGGCGACACTCGGCTATCCTGCAGTGGTCTGGCGGTTTGTGGCGGTGCGCTGATGTGACAATATTGGAGATTGGAAGACTTGGCAGTTTTTTCTCCAACTCCCTTTAATATACCAAATTTATTGTGAAAAGTGGAGCTGTTTTTTTTTTTTGACAATCGGGGAAAGCAGAATATTTCTGTTGGGCTCGAAGCGAGCATCCCTTTGCTCCCCGGTCGCCGAGGCCAGAGTCCCGCACAAAAACCCTAGCCCAAAACCCCCACATAGGCACCCCGCCCGCAGTCCTGAACCCTCCTTTGCGGCTTTGCCTCGAGCCACTATCACACTCCGTCGCGCCTCCCGCCTCACCCTTTGCGCTCCCGGCGGGCGCCACCGCTCAGCTCCGCCGGTACCGCCATCGCGTTAGCCTCTCCCAGCACGCACGCCAGCTGCTATTTAGACTAAGATGAATTCTGAGGTTTTGGTGAAAGAGGTACCGAAAGGTGGAGGGGAGAAGGGGGAGGAGGTGAACAAAGACGAAGCTGATGTTCGTGCTGAGATGATTCCCGAGGTCTCATTGAAAGAGGAAGTGGAAGGTGGAGGAAGTAAGGGGGATGACCAGAGTGCTGAGATGAATTCTGAAGTCTTGGCGAAAGTGGAAACGGAGAATGGAGGAAGCAAGGGGAAGGAGGAGAGCGAGGCCGAGGAGGAAGATGGGGAATCAGGTGAGGCTTCTTCGAGTAGTGAGGAGGAGGAGGAGGAGGAGGACGAGGACGAGGACGAGGAGTCAAGTGAAGCGCAGTCGATCAGTGATGAGGAAGAGCAGAGGGTTGACATGGCGGCCCTCATTGAAGAGGGCAAATTGATGGTTGGAATCAATGATGGTGACGATGATGATGATGACGAGGAGGAGGAAGCATCGAAGGGTCATATCAACTCCAAACATGAAGCAGAGGTATTGAGATGTATCTTGTGCATTTTTTTTTCATGTAGTAGTAGAGTGTGAATCATTTGCTAGCGAGTTACAGTTCGTCTAATCAGCACAATTGACTTTGCAATCAAGCTCTATTAGATGATGAATATATTTTAACACTCCGTAGTATACAAAATAGTACTCCTGATACAAGAGCTGGCAGCTAAATCAACAATTGTCTATACAGTGTGCTAATAGTACTCCAGCTAAATCAACAATTGATTAGAAGTTTAAGCTCAACTGTTTATACAGTGTTTTAACTTGTTGATTTATTATATCTACCGTGTTGTAGAAGTTTATACTCAATTGTTGATTTGTTGCTACAACTTGTATAATCAATTGTTAAAAACGTAGATATAATACAAGAGTACACCTAATGGTATGATCCAATATGTTCACAAAATAGTTGTTAGTATGCCTATTATAATGTCGATATGTCATACCTTGCAGATCCTTCCTCCAGTGCCGAAGATCGAAGTCCAGCTGGAACCACATCATAAGGCACTCCCAGTGGGAACAATTTCATCTGTAAGTCTTGTGTTGAACTTGACTTTTCACCTGAAGTCTCGTTCTCATTTATTTTGAACAAAAATCTATTAGCACTTCTTTTTTATCTCACATCTGGTGAACATTCAGCCAGCTACCTCCCATTTTGTGTATGTATAGATTATTTGCCTGGAAAAGCTAGAAATCTATTGGACTTTATTAGTCTTGTGCACTCAGATAATTTGGCCATATCAGTAGGGTTTTGGGATTCTGGATGACAGTGTTTACATATTTCTGTATTGCAACTATTATCTAGTACCATTTTTTATGGAGTTTTTGTATTAGCAATTTAGCATACTTCTCCTGTATGGTGCTTGAGATTTTTATTGATAGACAGTGCTTCTCATTTAGTCATAGAGTAAATGAAACACACATTTATATTCTCTTTTTAGATAATACGCAGTGTATTTCCTGTGTGATCCATATCTTGACTGTTTGCTGTCACACCAGATCATGGGTGAGAGAGTGATTGTTGAAGGGTCAGTGCAACACAATCCCCTGAATGAGGGTTCTATACTCTGGATAACTGAAAGCAGGACACCGCTTGGCATTGTTGAGGAATTATTTGGACCAGTAAAAAACCCATACTATCTCGTGCGGTATAACTCTGTGGAAGAAGTCCCTTCTGGGATCAGTGCTGGAACTGCTGTCTCTTTTGTCATGGAGTTTGCAAATCATATCTTAAATGTGAAGGAGCTATACACCAAAGGCTACGATGGATCAGGCGATAATATTGAGGACCAAACAGATGATCCTGAATTCTCTGATGACGAGAAGGAGGCCGAGTACAAAAGATCATTACGGCTGGCAAAAGGGCAGACTGATAGGCAACTTGACTCTAAGAAGCGTTCTGGTGACAAGAAGAGGAAGCAGCCTAGGGATGCTGGATTCCATAAGGGTAGGATCCACGATGTAGCAATACCAGCTCACCAATCAAAACACCGTGTTTATCGCTCAGATATGGCTCCTGTTGCTGATAACTCAGCACGTTCACGTACGAGTGTACCAGTAATGACGCCACCAGTCCCAGTGAATCCTTCTATGGCATCAGCCATTCAGTTTGCAGACCAGAAAGGCGGCTGCTTCCCTAACCCATCGCAGCAGTTCTTACCACAGCAGCCAAATGTGGTTTGGCCTGGTGGGTTTCCACCTTCTATGTACCCGAACATGGGAATTAACGGAGCTGCTCTTGCAGCTAATATTATGCAGAACATACTCAGTGGATCCAATCAGTACCAGCAACATTACCAGAATCAGAATTTTGGTGGATTCCTCAATGGAATGCCCATGACCCCAACACAGTTTATTCCGCAGAGCGGAATGCCAGTAAATCCAATGCCTTTTGGTGGACCACCAGCAAATCCTCCATTTGGTCCAATATCTGAACTGGGGATGGGGCAGGGGAACTTTGGTAATCTTGGGTACTTGGCCGGGGACCAAGGGCTGCCGCACCCTGGGTTGCCTAATACTCAGGGATATGGGCGCCCACCATCATTGCATGGAGGTGGTGGTCAGCGTCCTATGCAATTCAATTCTGGGCAGTTTAATCAGGGGAGCTCGTCCTTCTCTGGAAGAAGGCCACAACAACAAGGAGGCCAGCACTCACAGGGGAGAGGTAGTGGCGGGCATCAGAAATAGGATAACTGGCAGGCGTGTATTTTTCCTCTTTGCAGGAAGAGTTATACTTGAGAGCAATGTAAGTCTCCCCGTAATTGTAGTGTGTACTCGCTCCTACTTCTTGATATAATTAATCCATGTGACTATTGGTGCATGTTGCTCATTACTTCTGGAAAAGATATTTGTTAAATTACTTGAGGATGGATAGATGATGAATTAGATAACTGGTAGTTTTGTATTACGGTTTGCACCTAAAAGTTAAGTCAAAAACGCTTTGTCGTGGTGTAATTTTCTGCTGGCGTCACGGCATGGAATTAAAAGGAGCAGTTCATCATGGTAACTCGCTTTTCATTTTGATTCTGTAGTCAGATCAAACTATAGTACAGTAGCAATTTTTGTACGTTGTGTTTATATGGAACCAGAAAGCAATGACATGTTTTCTTGAGGTTGAAAACTGAAACCTAATGACAATGGCGTCGAAAATGCACTCCTTCTATCGTGTAGGCGTTATTGCAAGAAAACATGTCTTATGGTGTCACTTAGGTGTTTGAACTGCTAGCAAGAGTAGCAATGATGTTGCTCTGGGGGCGGCGGGTTTATCACATAATGACATCTGTTGCCACTTGAAAGGAAACCTGTCTTCCAGTATTGATCTTTCCCTTAGTAAGGATTACTCAAAGGACCTTAATGTTTCTTATTTACTTTCTCAGGTCTCTTAAAATGCTTGCAGTTACAAAACAAATCAGGAAGCCTGCTCAGATAAGTGGATCAGGAAGCTGATGGTGGTATTTTGCCGAGCCTCGCATTTTGGGAAGATCTGGAGAGGTTTAGATTGGGGAGTTAGGCTGATAAACTTACTGTATTTTTTGTTTCGGAGACGGGGATTTGCTGCTTGGTGCGATGGCTGCAAAATGTGAGAGTTGTTTCAGTTTGCATTTCAGTGGATTGTCTCAGTTCATTCAGCGTCCCCTGCATGACATGTTTATGCAAGGGATTATCCTCCGATAGTTTCTACTCCACGTGTACCTTCAATTTGATTCCCCAAACGAATGGACGACCTCCACGTGTGCACCAAATTGTTCTCTGCATATATAACGCGTGTCATCATGCATCCTGGGGCGACTAGAGGAGGCCAAGCCCGCATGATGGGGCTGCAAGGCTGCAAAATGAATCGATTGCGAGTGAGTTGGCCTAGATTTACCTCAACTCGTACCAAAATTTGAGCGAGCACAAATCGACTAAAGTTTAAAGTTGACTTGTAGAAGTGGCTCGTACTCGGCCTGTAACGTCTTGAGTCGCTAATTGCAAGCTAAACGAGACAAACAAAACATCTACTCCCTCCGTTTCTAAATATAAGTTTTTTAGAGATTCACTAGGGGACTACATACGGAGCAAAATGAGTAAATCCACACTCTAAAATATGTCTATATACATTCGTATGTAGTCTTCTAGTGGAACCTCTAAAAAGACTTATATTTAGGAACGAAGGGAGTATAATCTAAAACCGTTTTTCCAACTAGAAGGTTTGTGTTGTGAACTTCGGCAAAAAATAATAGGATATCTAGCACAAGACTCACCATGTATTTCCTCTGTTTTATTTACTCCGTATATTACCTTTGACTTAAGTCAAACTTTATAAAGTTTGATCAAGTTTATCAAAACAAACTAAACTTTTAAATATATACTCCCTCCTATTTTTTTTTAAAATATACTCCCTCCGTCTCAAAATAAGTGTCACAGATTTAGTACTAAGTTAGTACAAATTTTGTACTAGATCAACGACACTTATTTTGGGACGGAGGGAGTACTGTATATGGTATTAAAATATATTAAATGCGGATTCCAATGGTATTGATTTGGTATTTTGGATGTTACCAATTTATTGTATAAACTTGTTCAAAGTTTATAAAGTTTGATTCGAGACAAAGCTACTATGCGAAGTAAATAAAAACTAAGGGAGTATCATATCAAAACCTGAATTTGCTTATGTTTAATTGACCTTCCATTTTTTACTTTTATATATAAAAATATCATATACACAACATATATAATAATAAATTGTTCTATTTCTAACAAGATTGTTAAACATGTTATATTATGTCGAGCTATCGGCTAAAATTGATATTATATTATGTCGAGCTATCAGCTAAAATTGAGTGAGCAAATGTTGGCTCAAAATCAACTCGATCGAGCCACATAAATCATTCATCTTAGCTCATTTTTTGAATTGATAGCAACCCGATCTGGAACGGATCACATGCTTTGAGCTTTTCTTGCAACCATAGGAGTAACTTTCATAGAGTTGTCATATGGCCCGAATCGTCATAATAACAACCAATATGGTGATTTTGGGTCGCGTGCAATAATGGATCCGGCGGCCACGTAGCATCTGTGAGTCGCGGGGTATCTTGCGCTTCCTGTGGAGTCGACGGCGGCAACGGGTGATCCAGCCCCTTGCCAGAGTGAAGGAGTAGGAGGATGACGTCATCGTCACACGTTTGTTCCGCTCGTCCCAATGAACGATACCCTCCCACGTCGAGGCCCAATCAGAGTTGGTGCTAGAGCCCGAGGACCTATCAACACTATGTTGTGTCTCTTCGCCCTCGGAGCTTGCAACAAGGAGCACGTCCTCCGAGAGTACCCCGCAGTCATCGGCGAGGAGGAGCAGTGACAACTCGCAACTGCCGCTCGTGAGTTCGATCCCTACGCCTACTTCAACGATCTGGAGGAGAACGACTAGATGACGCGGGTCATCGGCTAGTGTAGATAGTACTAGGTAGCAATTCGCTCGAATAGTGACATTGCTTATATTGAAAATGTTTTTAAACGATATTTCAAGTCACCAATTATATGTAAAGTGACACATTTTGGCCACTGAATATAATCGTTGTTAAGTTATCGATGCATGTGTTTGGTTAGACTAATTTAAGCTTACCCCTACAGAGTTAAAACAATCACAAGAGAAAGAACTAATAAAATAAAATTATATGGTTTGCATAGTCTTCATATATCTATATAAAACAAGCTCCATATCACATACGCCCTCCCGTTAAGTTTATAAGTGGGGAACATGTTTTAGGTCTTTGATTTGACTAGTAAAACATATGCTTATATTTTGATAAAACATATATTTCTATTTTATGAAAAATATATCTTTAGACTCGTCATTAGATAAAAAAATACCATGTGTTTTTATGGCATATTATACATGTTTTATTTGTTAAATCGTAGAACTAAAAATTCATGTCTGATTTATTTAAGGACTGTGATAATGTCCAAACGTTCGGTTTATAGGGATAGATCCGAACGATACTTCCCACCATCGCTAAGCCCACTTGCTCGATTTAATCAAACGAGCATGCATGCGAGACAGCCAGCCACAACAACTTGCATGCACAAGATGAGAGCAACCACACCGGCTGAATTTTTAAACATGCATGCATATAACAACAAAATTGATGATGTCAGCAAAAGATTTCATCAAGATTCAATTTTTAAAATGTTTTCTAGCTCAAATCGTCGGTCCGATTGAAAAACCGTTTTCACATAAAAAAATCGCCACGACGAGAGCTTCAAAACTAGATCTCATATTGATATGTTTCGACAAACTTTTTTTGGGTCAAAAGTTATCAGTCCTAGGCTAAGTAAGTTATCACATCTGTTGTGTGTATATTACCATGCTATTTACACATAAGTTATCGGGGATATGTCTTTTCGAAAAAAAATATTTGGGTCAAAAGTCACCATGGTGTTTGTATGGAAGTTATTATCATGCTATTTACACAGAAAAATTACCAGGGGTTGTTTTTAACAACTTTGTTCTCTTTGATAAAATACCGCGGTGTTTCTATGTGAGTTATCAGGCCTATTGTGTGTATATTATCATGTA
>CBMN010036437.1:0-11394 GCA_000582825.1 Hordeum pubiflorum
TCGGCGTCTAGAGATCTACGATGGGTTCTTCTCTATCCTACTTCCTGGTGGGTTGAGCCCCATGGCTCTTCCATCTCTGCAGGTTGCGGTTCAGCTCGTTGCCGGATCTGGAGCAGACGGAGGTTTGGTGGCATAGGATGGGACCGGAGGAAACTTTGGCCGGCTTGTTCGGCCCGGCATCGGCGACGTCACTTGACATCGTTACCCTCCGTGGAGACGAAGCCGAGGTCTGTCCTATCCACCCCCGAACCCCTTCCGGACGAAAGTCTAAAATTCATCTGGATTGGGCGGCGGTGGCGTCCTACGCGCCGTATCCTCCATGGAGGTGCCGTCTTGGGAGGACCTCGTGTTTGGGGGAGAGTTGCTATGGGTGGTGGGCTCCGCGTAGCTCCAGCAGCGGCGATGGTGTGGAGGTTGCCATTTGGTGCGGCGTTGTATCTACCACGTCGATGACGACGAGTATTGGCGGCATGGTGCAGCTGGATATTGTCGATGGATGCGGCTGGATGGCCGAGCGCAGGGCGGTGGCGCTGTCTGGCGCCATGGTGGCGTCGACGGCAGGCTGGCAAGGTTTGTGCGTCAGTATCTTCTCTGGAGATGGATCGGTGGAAGACGGCGATGGCGGCCTCGGTGAGTGAGTCGGACCGGTGTGTGGCCCAGTCTCGGTATGTGGCTGGGATGGGGCATCCGGCATTAGATGTTAGGTTTTGGTGTGATGTATGTTTGGTATTAGGCTCGGACATTCGGCACCCCTACATCAAGAGGTTAGGAGTAGCGACAAGTGTTGCCAAGATGGTGACTCCAGACGTACTGATGTATTACTTTGTAAGTCTTTGTGAATAATTAATAAAGTGGTTGCATAACATCGTCAGATGAGAGGCCGGGGTACATCCTCCTTTTCAAAAAAAAAAAGCAACACGTTTCATCTGAAGAGCAAATGCTTGTAACCAAACAATTGTGCGTGTGTTTTTTCTCAGCTGAAAACAATGGCCCACTTGAGCCGCAGATGCCGGAAGGCTAAAAACAATGCAGGTAATCAAAGGCCCCCCAAATTGTCCATGTATGCCATATTTTTGTACAGAAACAGTTTGGCGGGTTGAGACGATTTGATCCATGTAATATCATATGAATCGGCAATAAAAAAGTTGAGCTTGAAGAACACTTCTAAAACCCAAGCATTTGGATGTATTTTTCAATTTTTATAAGGATTTTTTAAGGACTTTGCGCTACCTAATAGTACGTCATCTGGCCTTTTCGCAAAAAAAAATGCACGTAGACCTTCAACCTCTTTGGATCATTTGAAAATTGAACATGTGATGCTCACGGAGTTCCCCACATGGCCACATTGTTGAGATGCCGTTTTGCACTGTGCCCCAAGAAACAGGGTGGTGGCTTTGACTTCAACTACCCCATCCTCACACACAACTTATCCTATTATTTAGAAAGGTGATGTGACTTCCAAATCAAAATACCTGATTCGCAGATAACATCTTTTGAACGAAACTGAGATTCTGGTCAAAATTTACACCATCCAATGGAAAGCTGAGATTTTGGATTGCATCAAATCGTACCATACGACATAATAATGACCAAGAGGAATCGAAAGCTTTTGCACAAACATGATTAAATTACAAAAAAAAAAAGGGCACGCCATTCTTTTGGACAGATGACATGAATGTTCCGGTCACATTCCTAACACTTGGGCCGAGTTGCTGTATCTTTTTCAATATCCAGGGATTCTCTAGTCAGCCTTTGTTATTCTTTTGTCTCTGATAGGCAGTGGAACAGGTTTTTGAGCAACATGTGGGTGTTCTGATCCTTTGTACACCTTGAGGTGGGTAAATAGTCTTCTCCCCAGCTGCAAAATGGTCCAACGGTTGAGAAGAACACACAGAAAACCAGTGAATTTGGCGAAAGCGAGGAAACTAAGTATGTAACTACTCCTAGCACTTAATAGGAGAGCAGGCAGAGTCAAAGCGGACATCCAATACTTTGTTAGTCAGGTCATCGAAGCACCTAAGTTAAGAGCAAATATTTTGGACTGGATGTAATTCCTTACAAATTCATGTAAATGGTAAGGTAAAACTTATTGGCATGATTTAATAAAATTCATCTGCATTTCTAATTCTTGATAATACGAATACAACTTTGGGGAACATAAAATACCTGATGCAACCAACTAGGTACTGTAAGAGCTAACAGGTGCCAAAAGATGATTTCTTACCCTGCCCTTAGGAAGCATGCCACGCACTGCATGTTCGATAATTCTCTCCGGAATCCTTTTCTGAAGCTGATCAAAAGTTTCCTCTTTCATTCCACCGGGACGTCCAGAGTGCCTTTTATAGAGCTTCTGTGACCGCTTTTTACCAGAAACAGCAACCTTCTCTGCATTAACCTATGTAAACATATAGTACTATGTCAGGTCAGCAAAGCACAATAGTTTCTGTAATAAAAAGGCACATTAACATGATGATATAATCTAGGTTTCAGCAATCAAGATGGGCTTAGGTACTTATTTTCCCCTCACGCTAATGTTATTAACTTATTTTGCCTTGAAAAAAATACGAGGTTACTGTCCTACCGTATTATGTAAACACCATACAAGTACTTTGGTACGTACCACAATAACAAAAGCCCCCATGTCCACACTTGGAGTGTATGTGGGCTCATTTTTCCCTCTCATATGCACTGCGATGGCAGATGCTAGCCTGCCAAGAATCTTGTCCTCTGCATCAACAACATACCACGTCTTCTCGGTAGTTACATGATCTGCGGCCTTAGGGTACCATGTTGTGTTCCATATGTCCTGCGAATTAAATTGCCTGATCAGATTACTACACAAGCCATGATACCAATACACCTGTGGAACATAAATAAGATAGTCATGCTAGGCTGTAAATGAGCATAAGCACTAAACAGGAACATGGGTGGATGCGATGAGTCAATGCGACATCAGTTTAACAGATGTGCGAGAACGAAAAAAGGTCTACCATACAAGCTTCGTTCTTGTGTTGAATTCTCATAAAGTACCCACTCATGTTCGTTCATTTCGTTTCCCCGAATTCTCATAAACAATGACTGAGCACATATGTGACTCTGTTACAGACTAATGATGCAATAGATTGATGAAACTGAAAGGAACCGTTTGAGAATTTCAAATCGAAACAAGTCATATAGCAGCATTACTATTCTTTTCCTGAATTGTAGTACTAGGGAATAGGAGAAAGAGATAAGAGTAGGGGCTCGTACGGGGCCGCAGAGCTCGTCGCCCTCGAACATGAAGCGCTGCTCGCGGGGAACGAGTGCGGAAAGAGGCTGCCGCTTCTGCTTATCGCTCTGCTCGCACCGCACCGTGAGGCCAGCCGGGACGGCGCGGCGGGGCGCTAGCCTCGCCGCGCGGCGATGGCGCCTATCGCCGGTGAAGGCGGAGAGGAGCGCGGAGGCGGAGATGGCCGTAGCCATTGTAGCGGCGGTGTCTGGACCTGAGGTCGGGGGTGGGTTCACTGGAATGCCACTGACATTTCCTTTCGAGGAGGCGGAGAGGGGAGCGGATAAGAAGGGGATAGGAGGAGAGAAGGGAAGAAAAGAGGAGGAGGAGATGGGCTTTGCTCATGGGCTTCCAAGGAAAACGAGTAGGCTACGACTAGATCTAAATAATGACCCCTCAGAAAATTCAAAAAAAAAAACAATGACCCCTAAAAAAACCTAGATCTACCAATGCAACCTTACTCCAAGGAACTCCCAAAAAGAAAAAGAAAAAACTCCAAGGAATGAGGAAACTTTGGCTTCGCCACCCACATGACCCAATTTGTATCCCTCCTCATGTGATTTTTTATCAATAAACTTTGCGCTACCCCTAAAAAAAACAATGCAACCTTACTATATTTTCCCATCATCAACGAATAAGAAAATGCCCAACTGTCCTCGACTAGTTTTTTGTGGTTTACCTTGGATCTCCTCTCCTCATGCTCGCCTTTTTGGCTTTTCGAGGTGGGGAGACTATGGATCAATGCTCGGAGTCCAGTTTGTTTTTCATCTATATTTGATTTTTTGTCGATTTTGCTAAGTGCCCTAAGTATTGCACATCTAAGTCCTATGTTATTGGTTTTTACATGAAGATTCGTACGGGTATTTTCTTTCTTTTTATTTTTACTTTCTATTGATTGGGTCACTTAGATGCGCAATAACTAGGGCACATCTAGATGTGCCCTATACATGCTTTTTTTTGTACGACAAAGTCTCGACGTTGAAGGCAATGTCATACAAAATACACGGGGAGGGCTTGGTGCTTTGGTCCCGCCATTCGATGACTCATGTTGTTTGCGGATTCTCGTCCGGCACTTCGGCCTATTTTTGGCGATGGTGATGGTGATAGTATCATCAAGAATGTTCTTATCATTGGAGATTCTTTCTTTTGTGCTCCCAGTCTTCTTCCCTGATAGTACGGTGACGAAGTATCAGTTTGACAACATTTCTCACAAGGGATGTGTTTTTTGAGTTCAACAATCTTAGGTTCCTACGTGTTAGGAGTGTGCGGCTCATGCAACTCTTTAAACCCTTGAGATTTGATATTAGTTTCTGCTTGTGCATGTTTGGTCTTCTGTGGTTTCTTCACTAGATGCATGGAGGAAAATTGAGAAGCAAGAGATGGACTTGATGTCACTTTTGGTTTTATCTTGGCCTTTTGTTATTTCATTTTTTTTTCGATCTGCTATACTTTGTCTAATTTATCAACAAAGTCGGACTGTTTTCTCAAAGAAAGACCTTAATTTTTTCAAGTCACTCCAAAGAAAAACTAAAACAGTCTTCCCTAAAAAAAAGGGGCTAGATATGGTCTCTAGAAAAAGAAAAGAAGTGTTTGTCTAGAATGGTTTGAACTTGGAACAGATGACAATAAGTACACATTCTGGTAGATACGCATCTACTTGGACTACTGGTACCCAGTTTGTAACAGCGTAAAACATAACAAAAGAGTTATAAATGTAATTGCACATGAAAAGATTCTTCATGAATAAGATTGCACATGAAAAGTAGAATATTTGGAGGTAACGTTCATAGTTATAAATGTAAGAGGTAAACACAGTGGGAGTATTAAAACTTGCGTGCGACGGTCAGTTTGGTGTATAAACTTGTAAAATACGTGTTTTTGGTCATCAAACTTGCGCGGGCGTGTAAATACGGTCACATTTTTCGTACTTAGCTGTATTCGCTTGGCACGCCACATGATTTTTTTTACAGAAACACCCTTGGTTTTTTAACTTCTTACAAAGGTCAACGGCTGTAAATATAGTCGCCGCTAGGTCCCATCTGTCGGTGTAAGGTGTAAATAATTATGCAGAAAATGTGATAGTGGGGGGATCGAGCCGGAGTCCTGTTGCAATAGGACGGGTGTCCAAACCACCACAACTGATCTTACATCGTGTTTAATATGGACTACTAGGTTATATATTATCCTCTACAATAAAAATTCACATTCTCATCTATATTTCCTGTTCTTTAGATTTTCAAAACTTTTCTTTTGGATTCAAACAAAATTTCGACTGATTTGTCCGAAAGCAAATTATGTACATTCATTCTGCACTATATTTTCTTTTATCTAGATTTTCTAATTTAAAATTATTTGAGTTAAAAAATAGTTGATTTGTCTAAGAAAAATTTGCGTACATTCATGGACTTATATTTCCTTTTATCTAGATTTTCAAACTTAAAATTATTTGACTTAAAATAAATTATCCGTCGATTTATCAGAAAGAAATTTACGTACATACATTATGAACTATATTTTCTTTTATCTTTATTATTCAAATGCAAACAAAAATTAGCTGATTTGTCCAAAAACATTACATACATTCATTATGAACTACATTTTCTTTTGTCTAGACTTTCAAATCTTAAATTACTCGAATCAGGCAAAACTTCGTTGATTTGTCCGAAAATTTGCCTACATTCATCTGACCTATATTTTCATTTATTAAGATTTATGAATTTAAAATTATTTCAATCAAATAAAAAAATTGTTGATTTGTCCAAACGTACATTAATTATGCACTATATTTTGTTTTATCTAGAATATTTAGTGATTTGTCCGAAAAAATGACGTACATTCATTCTGCACTATATTTATTTTTATCTAGATTTTTACATTTAAAATTATTTGAATTCCAACTAAATCTTGTTGATTTGTTTGACAAGTTTATCTAAAATATAAGCTGTTTCTTACATAGGAAAAAAGAAAATACATAAGATAAATTGTGTTTATTTTCTTTAATTGTCATTGTGGCTGAGTGGTTGACTTTAGAACACGCAGCGAGCTTATGAGGTCACAGGTTCGAACTGTGACTTCCCCTCTTCCAATTTTTATTTCTATTTTCATTCGCAAGGTTCATCATATATAACCAAAATTGTGCTTGGTAAACGTCAAACTCCAGTGACTATCTATGCTAGGTGAGCCGTAGAAGGTCAATTGTTCGAATCGCCCACCCACCGCCCAGCTTTTTTATTTTATTCGATTATTTTCTGGGTATAAATAAATAAAATACAAGGGTGCTCTCTGGAAAAAAAACAGTGCGGCCTCAGCCACTGACAGTGGGCCCCCGCCAGGTTGGCATGCCACGCGTGTACAGGATACAGCCGGATAAGATAGAAAGCACCGTATATGAACATGATGACAAGTTAGATGACCAGAAACACGTATTTTACAAGTTTGTGCATCAAACTGACCGTCGCGTGCAAGTTATGTGACTCCGGATGTATTTACCTCTAAATGTAAGAAGAATACTGTTCCTTCCAACCAAAAGAAAACGTGATTTGTACAGGTAATAATGTCAACGTACAGAAAAGGAACAGCTTTTGACGTGTATCAGGTGCAAGTCCGTGTACAACCAAGTCATGATGTTTCTCCAGGAAGAATATCAAAAGAATAATTTACAACAAAACTGTGGATCAAGACATTGTAAGGCTAGAACCACGTAAACCAACGGTTAGTTGACTGTCCGCAAATGAACGAACGAGAAGAAAGGTCATGCCGCAGAAGAATCTGAATTCGTCTGTGTAAGAGGTTTTACTTTCCTTGTGTGACCCAAACTGTTCACAAGGTCCCTTCGGGTGCACACAGGAAACATGTTGGTTCCTGGCATGTTTAGACGCCACAGTACATATGGAAAACTGAGTTGATCCCGAGATGTGAAGCGAACAACTTCATTGAACCAAGTACACATGAAATGGTTCGTCAATGGGGTCAGCTCCCTCACAATGACAGAAGCTTCGGCCAAAGCTGAAGAAAACAAAAAACTAGGTCATATTCATACCAACCATGCTTCAGCAGAAACTAACCTGGGAAAAAAACTACATGTGCAACAGTGCAAGTTAAATTAGTCAAAAACAAATGCCCACCTTTTAACCCATGTAGTCTTTTTTTATCTGGCATGCTGTCTTGACGATACTGAGTTAGCTGAACCTCTACTTCTTCAGGAGTAGCCTTGTGTTTTTGTACAATCGCTTTCCCCTCATCATAAATGTTAGTCCGTGCTCCATGTTCAGAAATAGCGAAGGTAGAGTTTGTCCTCCAAAGAAGTGCTTCAAGCACTCCTATTGGGTCTCTTCTGAATTGGTATTTAGAGTCTACCCATATAGAGTAACTTGCTTCCGGGAAAAGTCGGTGAGTCAACATCTGCAAAAATGAAGCTATGCATTTTACTACCAGAATGTACATAGTTACTCAATCCTACATGTAAATTAAGGCAAAAACACAAATCGGCAGATTTAACGTCTAAGCCGTTTTCATTGAGGGGGCATAACTGAAGTATTATCATCAAATAAAAGAAATGGCGAATATGGTTTACACTTTACAGAAAGGCTACTTTATTAGGTCAAATCCCACATGAGCTAGTATTCTATTTTGAGAATATGGAAGCTGGCACAATTGACTATAACATCTGCAGATTTACCTTTGGTATCTTTCCATTTAAACGTTGATCCACAAAGGGGAGATTTTTGACAACAATGATACGCCACCTTCCTATCCTTTCATTGTCGCCAGTTAATTTTCCTTCAGCTTCTTGAGTTGATAATGTGACCTCATCCCAGAAAGCCACATAGCAGACCTGCTTTATCACAAGTCAATCCATCCTGAATCCTCAGAGCCATCACATGAGATGGTTTACAAGGAAGCAGCATTTCTGATAATCCTAAATGCTCAAATACCTTTCCAATAGAAGAATTGACCATTCCAATAGGTTGATATAGATCATCCCCGCCACCAAATGCGCAGGTAGACACGACAACTTTACAAGTTCTCATGTATCTGACATCATGATCAGAAATTTTGAAGCCACCATTGTCACTGTAGAAACCACAGTGCACATTAACAGTCTCATTCACCTGGAGAAGTAGTGAAACACATTAAATAGGTCTAGAATGGCATAGGTTTGTTACCACAAAACAGTACATGTTAGTCAGCATGAGAACCTTGAAGCTCTCTTCTCTTTCAGGAACTGTCTGGAATCCTGTAAACAAATTGAACCTGGTAGCTTCTGCATGCTGCAGTAAATAGGTAGAGTTTGCCTCAGAGTGGTGTGAGTCATAGTCGTCGTCATCAGTTTTGTATATAATCCTCTTGACCACAGCATCAAGTCCTGAGCCTTCGTGAAATGCCAAATTTTCTATACTTTTCGGGCTAAGAAACTTCAGGCACGCTGTCACATCAAGAACACAAAACTAACCAAGTCATTATGTAGCCATAATCCAATAATAGTCACTGAGCTAAACAAATTTGGAATGATATGTACTCCCTGATTTTTTATAACTTTACTTAACTATGGACATGCGATTTGAGTAATCAAGTTCCAAACATTGGGTTTGTATAAGAAACTAAGAAGACCATTGACAATCACAATCCTATTAAGGTCATATCCCAATGTGCACGATCTGCCAAATCCAAATCTCCAGCTGCCATGATAGTATATCTAATGGTTTGTGCAAATAAGTAGTCTAAGACACCACCATAATCTCAGCACATTCTGCAAGACAGTACTCGAATTATCGAATTACTACGAAAGCCGACGCTTACAGTGCAATTTCTCAAATCCGTGGCAAACCTTATTGGGAGTTGGGAACCACAAGAGCACGGGGATTATGGGGACCGACAAGAGTAGATCGAAACAGAGTAAGGGACTCACGCTCGCGCACGCCATGGACGAGGCGCGTGATCGGGTCTAGGCGGCCAAGGCTGCTGGATACTGGCGGGGCGGGGCTGGGAGAGGCACGGAGCCGCGAGGCCTCGAAGAGCAGCAGCGCGACGGCCGGGAGGAGCAGGAGGATAGGCCACCACCGCGCCAAGAGCCGCACGGCGCGCTGCCCCAAGCTTCGCACCACCTTCCGACGACCGGCGCGGGCACGCCGGGGCGCCGCCGCGCCGTCGTCGTCAGATACTGTGATGGAGATGCTCCGGATCGTCGACGACGGCATCGGGGGAAGCGGTGGTGGCGAAGTGGTGGCGCAGGTGGGTTTGCTATTTACTGGGTGGGCTTGAGCTCACTGAAAGCTGGTATGGGCTTGGTTTGTGGTGTGGTGCCTGGGCCCTGGATCCAGCTCATATGGCCAGCTTCATTTTGACTGCCGACGTCATCCTCGAGAAAACAAAGATTGCCAGCGTATTTTCAGTTCGATAAAGTCTCTGGACCCAGTCAGGAGCCACGGGTACATCGGGAAGCGTTTTTTTTTCTATTGCGAGGCGAAGTACCAGGCGGCTAGGGTTTAGCTGGCCCGTCGCCGGCCGCCTACTTGGCGGCGGCGCGGTTGCCGGCAATTTTTGTCCCAGGACGGCGCCGTTCGACGTCGTGGTTGGTCTTTCTCTCTATTGCGAGGTCCTGGTCGTCTCTGCGCCCGGTCTCCTATAGTAGATGCGTTCTTTCTGCTCCATCATATTGATCGAAGGAGCATGCTGTGCAAGAGCTTGTGATTCAACGAGGAGTAGTTGAGTTCCAATCCTTCTCACACTGATGTGGTGAAGTTGTGAGGGGCTGTGGCAATCTTTGTTGGTGCATGTCTGTTTTCTTAGGGTTTGATCGTTCAGGAAAACTCAGTATCGGTGGCCTCCGAGGTGGAGGACTGCTGGGAGCAATGAAACTCCTAGCTTGGAATTGTCATGGCATGGTGGCGGCAACGGCGGTTAGTGAGCTCTTGGAACTCCAAGAGCGGGTGGGGGCTGATGTTATTTTTCTCTCTGAATCACATTTAAATAAAGAGAAGGCTGGAGAACTTCGAGTGAAGCTTGGTTTTGATCTAGTGCATGAGGTAGCTAGCAATGGTAGATCGGGTGGGCTAGCTCTCTTCTGTAACAATACAAGTGGCGTGGTGGTAAACTTCAAGACAGAAAACTACATTGATGTTGTACTTATGTCTGGTGATAATGTGAATTGGCGCTTTAACTTGTTTCTATGGGGAACCAGCTTGGGACAAGAGGCATCTTTCTTGGCAATATCTGCGTAATCTTAAAGGGGTCACCAACTCAGCATGGATGGTCATTGGTGATCTAAATGAAATTCTATATGGATCAGAAAAAGAAGGTGGCAACCCCAGACCAGGGCATATGATGCAAGCCTTTAGAGATTGCCTGTTTGAGTGCTCACTGAATGACATGGAATTTATCGGTGAAAAATTTACGTGGAGACGTGGTGAGATCCGGGAAAGACTTGATCGGGCTGTTTTCAATGAGGCTTGGTCAGAGAAGTTCCCACTAGCAGTGTTATCTCATGAACCACACGTTCACTCGGACCATAGACCTCTACTGCTGGATACAGAATATTTTGATGGGCAACAACTGAGAAAGTCTAGTGGAGGGAAAAATTTTGAGGCTAGATGGCTCAAAGAATCCACCGTGGATGAAATAGTGAAATCAGCCTGGGACCGAGCGAAACTTAGGGCTGGTGGCCCCTCGTTGGCTGATCGAACACGAGCTGTTCATGCCGATCTGCACTCCTGGGATCGGGAAACGTTGAAGGGACCGAAGAAACAGATCAATAAGTTGAAGCGTGAATTGGAAAGGTTGAAAGCAGGTTGCCAGAGTTCTGAAAGTCGCGCGCGGCTGAAGGAAGTACAAGTTCTCAATGAGAACCTACTGGACCAAGAGGAGATGTATTGGATCCAGAGAGGGAGGACAAATTGGCTACTGCATGGCGACAGAAATACGGCCTTCTTTCACAGAGCTGCTTCGGCAAGGAAAAAACGTAATCAAATCAAAAAACTAATGGACGACAATGGTGTATGGCGAGAAGGAACAGACCAGTTGAATGCGCTAATTCTTGAGTATTTTTCTAACCTGTTCAGTTTAGAAGTGTTTGATCCAGATCCTTATGTTCTCTCTAGGGTGTAGCGCAGGGTCACTAATGAGATGAA
>CBMN010036441.1:174-10539 GCA_000582825.1 Hordeum pubiflorum
TTCGGAGTCCCGAATGAGATCCGGACGTGACGGGGATCTCCGGAATTGTCTGGAGGTAAAGATTTATATATGGGAAGTTCCGTTTGGTCACTGGAAGGATTTCAGGCATTACCGGCAGTGTACCAGGAGTGCCGGAAGGATTCCGATGGTCCACTGGAAGAGGTACACCCACCCCGAAGGGCCACATGGGCTGAGAGGGAGGCACACCAGCCCTGGTGGGCTGGGTGCCCCTGCCCCCTAGGCCCATGCGGCTAGGGTTGGTGGGAGGGAATTCTAGGGGGGCGCCCCTAACTTGGGGGCCACTCCACCCCCAGGACGCCGCCCCCTCCTTGGAGGAGGGGTTGAGGGACGGAGCCCCCTTCCCCTATAAATAGAGAAGAGGTGGGAGGGCTGCCACACACCTCTTCCCCACGCCCTGGTGGCAGCCCTCCCTCTCTCCCATTTTCCTTCTGTCCTCGTTTTAGTTGCACTTAGCGAAGCCCTGCTGAAAAAGCTCCACCACCACCTCCATCATGCCATCGTGTTGCCAGAAATCCCATCTACTAATCTGCCTTCGCTCGCTGGATCGAGGAGGCTAAGATGTCATTGAGCTGTATGTATGCTGAACGCGGAGGTGCCGTCCGTTTGGCGCTAGATTAGGACAGATCGCGATTGGATCGTGAAGAAGTACGACTACATCAACCGCCTTGTATATGCTTTCGCTTAACATTGTACAAGGGTATGCAGACACACTCTCCCTCGAGTTGCTATGCATCTCCATAGATAGATCTTGGGTGATCGTAGGAATTTTTTTGTTTCCCATGCCACCTTCCCCAACAGAAATCCGAGGGAAATAGCAAAAGCTAGTCCACCTCTCATGGCCAGAGCCATAGTTGTAACAACATCAGCAGCATATGGATAATATACGCATTTAGCAGCAATTAATCTTCCCTAATATCGCATAAGATTGCTGCTGAAGCTCCTGTCCCATCATGAACATGGAACGTTGCATCCACGTTCTATTTCACGGATTGAAGTTCAGGCATTGTCCATCTCTTATCAGCTTTAGGCAACATTGAAGCCTTTTTGCAGCATTAGTATCAATTTCTATAATTGAAGCAGCACAACGCCCACCTGGAGGGACACTCTCATAAGTTAGTTGTCATCTGACCCACCAATTATATCAACATGCTACAACGATTGCTTCTTTGGTCCCAACCCTAGGAGCATTCGGTAATGAGCCAGAAGAGGTAAACAAAAGGTATTCCAGGAGAGCCGAACCAGATTAGTTGATAGTGAAAGCTTCCACTATCAAGTTGTAGATGAAAAATCTCAATAGCCGGGTTACAAATAAACATCAGGTGATGGATATATTCAGCTCCGTGATGACATATAAGGCACTCACCAGACATGAGGATATGTTTAATGGACCGGATCGACCGGACCGGGATAACCCCATGAAAACTCTGCCAGCAAAAGATTTGAACTTTTCTCGGGACATCAAGGTGCCAAATTTTCTTCCATATTGGATTACTCACTGATCGACCAAGGCCGATGGGACGAGCCCTGGATTTATATGCCCATTCCACATAATAGGTCATCTTAATCGAAAGTATACCAGTTCTGGTGTGATGCCATGAAATAAAATCCTCAAAGGAAGCAAAGTTCAAAGGAATATGAAGAATTCTCCTTGCGTTCATTGGATTGAATACATATCTAACCAATGCCTCGTCCCACAGTCCAGTTGTCGGATCAATGTGGTCCGAGACCTTGAAAAACAAAGTATGACCCCTCGGCTCAATGATATGTATGTCCGAACTAGAAGGGGTCCAATGATATGACTGTCCGGACTAGAAGGGATCCATGGGTCAGTCCAGATGTTCACCTTCTTGCCATCACTAATACGCCAGATGTGTCCCGTTTTAAACATTTGCAGTTCCGCTATGAAGCTTTGTCACATGAACGAAGAACCTTTGTAGGGCGAGCCGTTATGATATTGCAATCTGGGTAATACTTCGCACAAAGCACCTTATGATGACCCACAAGTATAGGGGAACAATCATAGTCCTTTTGATAAGTAAGAGTGTCAGACCCAACGAGAAGCAGAAGGAATTGACAAGAAGTTTCAGTAAGGTTTCACTGCAAGGGATGTAAGATAGTCTTAATAGATAGTTTGATAGCAAGATAATTCGTAACAAGTTTGCAAGTTAAAAAGGTAATAAAATGCAGCAAGTGGCCCAATCCTTAATTGTGCTAAGGGCAAGTCGTAGGTATTTTTTATAGTGCTAAAGAACTCTTAAGGACACACGGGAATCTTGCCAAGTTACTTTCACCATGGTTCATTAAGTTACTATTCATTGATTTGATAAGTGTTATGTGGGTAGACCAGAGCTCAGGTGTTGTCCTATGTTGACCAATTACCCACTTATGATTATACCCTCCATCCATGCATCTGCAACTACAAGAGAAGTAATTAAGACACCTCTAACCATATCATTAAACAATTGGATACAAAACAATCCTTTACGAAACAGTCCATAAACTAGGTTTGCGTTTCTATCACTCCCGCAACTCATCATCTACAAATTAATCACACAATGCCTTCCCCTAGGACCAAACATAGTGAAGTGTCATGTAGCTGACATTCACATAACACCACTACAGGAAGAACAAGACAACATATCATCAAAACACTAAACGGTAGCCAACCTCACATGATTACTACCAACAACACTTCTCCCATGTCCTCAAGAACTAATGGAACTACTCACAACCCATCATACGGATCATGATCAGTGTGTATACATATATGATTAACAATTTGAACATATCAGTCTTTCACCAATAAAATCACTAAGCAACAACTATAAGATGTAATCAACATGTACTAGTACTCCGAGGTACCGGTTTGAGGTTTGATACAAAGATTGAGCAAAAATAAGAACTAAGGTTTGGAGATGAGATGATGTTGGTAAAGATGTTGCTTCCCATGATGAACGGAGTGTTGGTGAGGATGAAGGCTTTGATTTCCCCTACCAGAGGGAAGTTTCCACGACATAATCACTTCGCCGGAGAGCATAAGTGCTCTGCCAACGTTTTGCCTCGCAGACGACGGCGGAAAATCCCGAGGATTTGCTCTAGGGTAAATTACTAAACAGTATAATAGAGTCCCCTATGAGCTCATGATTTGACACTTTCGAATGTCCAAAATATTCTATTTCTAACACTGTACCAACAACAATCCAATCATATTGTAGAAGGAAATGAAGCAAAAGTAAGATGCAACTCTAGCAGAAGGTGAAGAGCCAAAAAAGTGTGCAGATTGTTGCAGAGGCTCTAAAGGACGTTACTAAGTATAGCATGTTCCTTGCAATCACGAGAGAGTCATCTGCTTCTAGGCAGAAGACAATCTGCCTCCAGGCAGAAGATAGCCACTCATGAACGCATGACAGACCTTGAAGAGAGGCTTGCAACTCAGGAGCTAGTTGCGAGATCAATAGCCGATAGGTATCAAGAAGAGCTGAATGCATGAATAGCAGCACATCATCAGGAAATCAAAGATATGAAACCAAAGCAGCAAGATGAAATTGCATCTCTTAAGAAGGAACAAGAGGAGAAAATTATTTCTATGAAAAACAAGTAATCAAAACTGGAAAGAGCTTTTGGTTTTTCTCTTAAGGAAGATGTAACAACATGCCGAGCCCAGTTTGGGGGGCTCTAACAACAGCATGTCGCGACCCACTTTGGGGGAGGGGGGATCTAACAACAACAGGTCGCAATCCTGATGGTGGTCTTCTTCGTCCGAAAACTTTGGTCGCTCCTTATTATTTATGTCATCTGTGATACTTCATCAATTGTCTAATCATTATTATAATTGTGTTAAGAATTTCTATTTTCAACGTAAATTCAAATTTAAATTTGGTTGCGAGTTGCAACACTGAACAAACTATGATGGTGATAGTAACAGAAATGCGTGCCATTACCAGCTTCTGGGCCAACATGTAAGCAGCCACATCAGCATCCCATGAGCCCACATGTCAGGATCTTTAATCTGTCAAATCTGATTGTTATTGACGGTCACCGTCAGTGATAAAACCTTGGTCAGGCCTAGCTGTAAGATGGCACACGCCAGCATATTATGGGACCGTATGTCAAAATGTTGACTGGTTGAACATGGTGTGTTGGTTGTTAGTGACGAATGTATTGAAATACGACGAGGGATGAGCAGGTTGTACATTTTTGGGTCATCGCGGAAGATAGCTTTGACGACGAATTTAGATTCGTCACCTAAGACACAATCTTGTGTGACGGAGGAAGTGGTACCATCATGATTTTAGTTATTATGATGATGCTTCACTAACGGTGGGGGTGACGACTGGAAAACGTCACCGGTACATTTTTCGTGATGAAAAACGGTTTTACATGACATATGTGAAACTTCGCAAATAGAGAAGATTCTGTAGTGAGCTTCCTCCCTCCATCTCCCTGCCCTCCCCGTATCTCACTATGCCGCCGAAAAGAGCACCACCAGAGGAACGTCGGCAAGAGCACCAACAAACGAAAGTAGAATTCAGAAGGAGATCCCCTGTGTATCCATAGAAAGATGTTGATTTCCTAAATATGGATTATAGTTTTGCTAATTAACTAATGTATATTTGTGTGTAGCTGAGTTATCAGGCCACAAGTTTTTTTCCAGTAGCTAAGAAAGATGCATGTGACTTGTTTAATTATTGTCTATTATGTTTTGATTGAAGTAGAAATCAACAAGTTTGACAATCAGCATGCTTCTAGCCTTATATCTAGATTTTGGTCTTATACTTGTTTTGTTTATGTACTTGTGATAATCAGCAGCATGTCTATTCATGTCACCATGTCTAGATTTTGGTGTTATACTTTGTTTTATTGTTATACCTATGACAATCAGCAACATGTATATCCATGCTAGCATGTCTAGATGTTGGTGTTATACTTGTCTTCTTACTTTATGACAATAAGCAGCATGTCTATCCATGTCAACTTCTTTGTAGTACTTATACTTGTTTTCTTGCTGTAATTTCCTTGCTATTCCAGGCAACACTATGCAACCTTGTATCAACAAGTTCTTGGGGGAACACCACCTTGCTATACTTTCCTTGTTGTACTTATACTTGCTTCCTTGTTTTTTTTAGCATCATAAACTTTATTCATCAAATGATAGCCAGATCGTTTACATAATGGTGAAGAATAAAGTCGGGGATGACAGTTTCCCATGCTTCAGACTTGCCAGAACTACTACAATGTTTCGCTAAAGCAACTACGACCGAATTGGCCTATCTACTACCGTGATCAAAAGTGATACTAGCAAACTCGAGCGCCAGGAGGGAACACTCGGCTATGATTGGCACACCTGTTCCCATATATGTGTTTGGATCAGAGATGGCCTCAAGTGCATTAAGACAGTCAGACTTGACTGCCAACTTCGTACACCCCAGATTTGCTCCAAGATTTAACCCAAATCGAATAGCGATTAGTTATGCTACTTCTACATTCGCCACATGCGGTAATAGATGAGTCGCTGCACCTAGGAACTTACCGTGGTTGTCACGAGCAATTACACCACAAGATCCCGTGAACCTATCCGCATGAAAAGAAGCATTAACATTTATTTTAATACCTCCCTCCGTAGGTTTCTTCCATATATGATCTCGCTTGCGAGTATAGGCTGATTTGGAGTGTTTGCTCGTAAAAAAGTTGTTGCTAGCACCCGGATCGTCGTTGCTGCTTGTTGAGGCATCTGAAATATTTCACCTTTTGTATAGATTCTCCTTTGCCACCAAATAAACCACATTGCTACAAGGGCGAGCTCAGCTATAGGAATGCTATGTATTGACGACTACAACTGGATTAGGCTGTCAAGGTTAATAGAGCCTGATCGGTCCTGGCGAACCACCCGTTCAATTTCCTGGGATAGCCCTAGTACAAGTGAACAAGCAATGTTGTATATCTTCTAATCTGATGGAACAGATCACCTTTTGTATAGATACTTGCTTCCTTGTTGTTACATATTAAGACGAGGAAGAAGAATGTGGTAATTCTTAACTCTTCGTTGTCAAATTACATGCATGGACAACCCAGTATCTTGCCATACTTTCGCTGCACTTGTTTCCTTGCAGTTACATATTAAGATATCCTTGCTCTAGTCTTTGTCAAATTGAAACTTGTCATGTTGCTTATTTATTTGCCCATCACCTAAATGTTCACACAAAGAGACGCAATAGTCTACTTCGTAACAAAATTAGAGACCTTGTATTCATCAGGTTCAACTCCAAACTCAACCAAAAGAGAAGGACGAAAAACAGGGATGAGGACCACACATTTGTAGATGTTGAAGAAGATGAAGGTAATGAGTGGAGCAGGGGTGTTTTGCCTTTTGAAGGAGTGCAAACAGTAGTTGAACCTGAAGATGCACAAGTTGTAGCATCAACATCACAAGGAGAAGTCAATCCACCAAAAAGAAAATAATGTCTCGATCTCATCCTAGGAAGAAGAAAAAGTTGCTTCCTATTTATCGTCATGATGAGTTGTAATTATCGGTTCTTCTTATGAATCTGAAAATGAGGCCATGCATCCTCAAGCGAGTGATCTGAATAATTTCATTGTGCTATGTTGTATTATTGTTGCCCTGGTGGTTGTTGATGTAGACTATCTTAAAATAGTTTGTCTTCTTATATGTTGTATTGTTATGGTCGGGTGGCTGTTTATGTTAGAGACTCTTAAAACTGTGGTTGTTGATGTTAACGAATATGGTTGTTGTTGCCCTGGTGGCTGTTGATGTTCTAGACTATTAAAATTGTTGTTATTGATTTTAGAAACTATCTTGAAACCGTTTGATTTATTTTGTTCATACCTTGGATTTCGCCCTTGTGCATATATTGCTCCTGTGAAAAATTTAGTTGATGAAATACCTTGATACTGATATATTTGGCATTTTTTGCAAATACTATTTTAAAATATAGCATGCTATTAACGTGCGATAACGTGTGTAGCATTTTAAGAAGAGCCTTGTTATATTTTGTAGCGCACTATTTTTTTGTTGGTCTTCAGTTGCCTTTTTTTTCATGGGAGGGGGAAGGGGTGGTGGGTCTTCAGTTACCTCTTTCTAGGAAAGCTTCTCCTTTCTGGTGGAGGATGGCGGAGGGGAGCAGCGCTGCCGTGGTTTGGTGGATTCGACGAAGGGGAGCGGTGCCGCCGTGGTCTGGTGGAGACGGATGGAAGGAAGCGGCGCGGCGAGGCGAGGCTGGGAGATGGCCTCATGGCGGCGTAGTCAGAGATGGGAGAGGACGCTCGAAACGGGTGTACACATGCAACTCAAAGAAAAAAAGTGTACACATGTCACGTACCAGTGGACACCGTAAAACATGGGTCTTCTTGCACCCAAAAATAGCACATGCGGCGCTTACGATGGTTTCGATCTTGCTGGGCGCCGAGGCGGAGGCCGCAACGCGCGGCGGCACCGGCCAAGCCGACGTGCGGCCGCCCTGCTTCCTCTCTCGTTCAGCCCCTCCCTCTCCAAATCTCCTTCTCCCGCCTCAAAGAGAGAAGAAGAAAGGGAGGGAGGGATCCACCCTAGCTGCAGACCGACAAACCGATCAACTCAAACCGGCAAGAAACCAGCTATCGGACAGAAGACTGACATGGCCAGGCTCGGCGTGGCCTTGCTCGCGCTCCTGGTGGCCGCCGCGGCGGTCGCCTGCCTGATGACGCCGGCCTCCGCGGGCGAGCTGGCCTCCATGCTGCTGTCTCGCGCGGCGGCCTGCGACGAGTTCATGGGAGAGTGCGGCGCGGACGAGGACGAGGAGATGGGGACAGGCGCCGGCGAGGCCCTGCGCCGGTCGCTGGAGCGGACGCCGACGACGGCCAGGTACATCAGCTATGCGGCGCTGCGCGCCGACCAGATAATCTGCAACAAGCGCGGGGCGTCCTACTACATCAACTGCGGGTCCATGCAGCAGGCCAACCCCTACACGCGCGGCTGCTCCGCCATCACGCACTGCGCGCGCAACATGGTCTGATTCGTCGTCCGCATGCTTCATCGATCTTGCTCACGTACGGCAGTGATCGATACGTACATACGGAGCGGAGAGGAGGTGTGTGGCCGTGCTATACATCATTGATCCAACGAACTTAACGACTGCTATTATTTTTGTGCTGATGAGTAGTGTAGAATAATAATGATTTGTGCAAGACAACTGTATTGATCTTGTAGGATGCCCATATGTAGCACGTACAAGTTCCGTCCACAGCTATTACCCTAAATAGCATTGCGAGGGGGCATCTTCCTTAGGGTGTTTAGTTTAGCAGGAGGGCAACATTGTTTGCATAGTGTGATTGTTTTAGATTGGTGGAATTGTTGATTGTATTGCTGAACCTATGTGCATATATAGGAGTACATTATGTTCTTGAGGTACAAAGTAAGGTAGAATAAATCCTACGCTATCCAGTGCTTCCTAAATAACCATGATACTCAACATCCCTCCGCAGACAACAGCAGTGACGCAGATGATGAGACCGGGGAAGAATCCGAATGTAAGCTGACGGACAGCCCTCCACAGTCGTAACGGTCGATGCATTGCGGAAGTCGTGGCTTGAGTGGAAATCGACGAAGTTGCTCAAGCAAGGCGGCAACCCTTTGTGCAGATGTCGAGGCAGCCGAGAGCGTAGGGTGGTGTAGCCGTGGTCGTGGTAGCCGTGCGAGGGATGTCGTGGTCGATGTCGAGTCGGGGTGGCCAGTATCGAGGTAGTCGTCGTGGACCGGAAAGAAGAGCGGCGGCGGCGACTAGGTTAGGAGCGCAACGGTGGTGCTCGAAGTAGGCGAGAAAGAACCCGACAGTGTGACGAAGACCGGCGCGGACGGTGGCGTTCCCGTGCCTAGGAAGGCGGCGCAACGCATACCACACAGAAGTCGACGTGCGTGTACAGTGAAGTGGACCGCGTGTCGCGGCGCTATGGCCCGAAGGGACGACTCAGCGGCAATGTACGGGTTGGGGCAAGAACGGGTAAGACCTCAGGGCAGCGGCAGGGGCCGCGTGACACGCCCGCTACGGCCCGATGGGGCAACGCAACGGCATCGCGAGGATCGGTGCAACCACGGGGACAGTCTGAAATAGACGACATCGGGGCGACGGTGGACCGCGAGGTGCGGCACTACGACCCGTAAGAGTGACGCAGCGGTAGCACGCGGGTCGTTGCAACCGCGAAAACGGCCTCGGGACGACGGTGGCGCTACGGTCCGAAAGGGTGACGCAGTGGTAACACATGATCGGGATAGCCGTAGGGAGAACCACGGGACGATGACGATGCAGCCCGATGGGGCGACGCAATAACAGTCCCTTGCTCGATCGGTGAAGACACTCATAAACTTGACGACGGTCTTTGCAAAATTCAACGTGGGCACACACTTGCGGTTGAACAGACCAGACAACGTGCGTCAGGCGGCTGGACATATCAGAAGCGTGCAGCCGTACGTGGACGCGTTGTGCACGGTGGCTGGCCAAGGTGCGCGATGATCCTACATCTACATACTGGCTACGAAGTCCTACGTAACTTTCAAATGTAATCTTCTTTGCCCCCTGACTTTCAGGTTGGTGGGCCCTTTCCCCCTCCCATCGATCCGGTAACAAAAACTCCACATCATTCTTTACGTAAAATGCCCACGTACTCCCAAGCTGCGTACAAGTACACGAGCAGCCGTAGCTAACCACACGACACAAGCACCCATCAATCCATCATGTACGCATCCAACAAGAAACAGAGCCACGCGAAGTGGATTGGTGGACCAGCGCGGGCACTCGAGCAGCCACCATGCCGCGCGAGGCGCGTGAGTGGTCGCGAGCGAGGCGGTGAGGATGAGACCAGCGCTGGACCGCGTCTGCGGCCGTTGTACCAGCGTACCCCACGCAAACACGCACGAACCCCGGTGGCAACCGATCCTCAAGATGTTGATGAAGCAAATGTGAGATGTAGACGACAAATGGCGAAAGACGATGCAAACCGATCTTCGATAGAAAAACCAAAAGAAAAGAACACCGATCGATTGATCGACAAGAGAGAAAAAAAATCCTAATCAACGGATCTAGAAAAAGATTATCTAGGAAAACCGATCAACATGACCGGCGGATAAATCCTAGATACAGACAGCGTGGCCCCCGGGGATGGCGCGGCGCGGAAGCGGCTGCTGTCGCTAGGGTTTTGGATTGGGGTTAGGCTGATACCATGTAGAAGGAATAGAAAGGAATAGATAAAATTGTTGATTGTATTGCTGAGCCTCGTGGACATATATATATATAGAAGTACATATATATATATATATATAAAATACATGATCTTTTTGAAGTACAAGATAGAATA
>CBMN010036445.1:0-16135 GCA_000582825.1 Hordeum pubiflorum
TGGAACATAAACATTCATTACTAACTTGGAGATACAAAATAACTGTTATCACTGCCTCTAGGGCATATCTCCTACAGTATCTCCTCTCATAACCGATGCGAAAATAGTCCCTCACGCATGTCACCAGGGGTCAGCTAACACGAGAGTTCTAGCCCATGAACAATGATTGACCACACGTGAGTCTACCAAGATTTTTCTTTCCTGGCGCCTGGGCTCTGACACCACTTGTTTAAACGATTTGAGGCGCATGTTGGTTTCGTGAGGACCAGGCAATCACACGAGGCATGGCGTTGGGATTTATTAACAAGGTTTACCATATCGGCTAATTCTCGGGGCATGGCTGGTGACGAGTGCATATCCAGTGCTACCGGCACTAATATGATACCGTGATACAGGAAGTGCTGGTTCGTTGGATATGTGACTGAGGTAGAGGAGTCAACGGTCGCACAATCCATTGCAAAATATACAAGACAAACCTTAGAACTTTCGTATATTACCAGTTGCAGCTTCGCATTACACTATGTCAGACTCACCTTTCCTTTTTCACTGGTGGCATTTCTGTCTCACTGGCACAAACATGAACTAAAAATCTACTGATCACACTAGAATGACAGCACTGGCACACTTCTGAATTAAAAAAATAAAAACCTTGTATGCAACCTTCAAGAAAAGTGAGAAACGCAAAAACAGGGACCACTTCAGCTTGTAATCATTGAGTTTTAGCTTTTTTTTGTGAATTATGAAGGACTGGTTCATTTGGAAACAATCGGCATTTGTTCGTTCGGATTAACATCTTGTACCGTATAGGACCTCTTGGTGAGGAACGGGAAGAGCTGCTACGATTTTGCATGTACGTACAGCTTCTGGGGACCTAGACGCAAAATATCCTGTGTATAAACAAATGAGTTGATCCCATGCCTTTGATGCGGATCTGACGAACCATGCTGTCCCGGAGCACGGTATCATGTTATAACCGGTATCACAGGATATTTTCCGCATATCCAGTGCTATCGGCACTAATATGATACCGTGATACAGGAAGTGCTGGTTCGTTGGATATGTGACCGAGGTAGAGGATTGAACAGTCGCACAATCCATTGCCAAATATACAAAACAAGCCTTAAAACTTTCGTATATTACCAGTTGCAGCCTCGCATTACGCCATGTCAGACTCGCCTTTCCTTTTTCACTGGTGGCATTTCCTACTCGAACGCTGCTCCGTATCCTATCCACGTGCAATTGGACTTGAAGTCCAACTATAGCTTACCTGGAATGAAATACTCGATACGATTTCAACAGCTTCCCTTCCCTTCCCTTCCCGTGTATAATTTCGCTGACACAGCAGGGACGCAGAGATATAAAAAATCAAAGAGGTCGAAGCGCCGCACGGCGAGCCGACGGCCGGCAGTCGCAGTCGCCGTCGGGCGTCGGCCAGTGAGGCCACCCACTTTCACCAGGTGGGCTTCCCCTCCCTTCCCTTCCCTTCCTTGGGCGACGCGACGTGTCGTCACGCAACGTGCCGCCGCTACGCACAGCTCCGAGATCCACTCCATCCCTCCGGCTCCGCAACAAAAATAATATCTGTACTAACTACGAGTAGAGGTATCTGCCAATCTGTTAATTAACCGGATTAGTATTGGGAACTAAATTCCTTTCCCGATTCTTTCTCGCTCACAGCTCAGGTTGGAAAAGCGCAGCCAGGCAGGAGGAATCCATCCATCCATCCATCCATCCGCCGCTCCCTTCCCCCACCCCGCCGCAACGCACCAGGGAGTCGGAGGAGGAGTCGGAGGGGAGCAGCCGCCGCAAGCCTCGAATCTCCCGGCCAGGCCCCCCCACCGGGGCGGGGGCTACAAATGGCCGCGGCCGAGCAGAGCGGAGGCGACAAGGGCGCGGAGGAGATAAACGAAGGAGGAGGAGACGGGGCCGCGGCCACGGCGGAGGCGCACAACGGCGAGCGCCCCACCGACGACGACGCAGCGGCAGCAGCGCCCGCCGCGTCCACGTCTTCCGCCTCAGGTAAAGGGCCCCCTCTCCTCTCGTCTCGTCTCGTAGGGTCCTCCCCCGCTTGCCCGCCGGCCGTGATCCCTTCTCCAGCCGCGATCTCTCCGATTCCAGAGCACACGGGGGGTTTGACTAACTAGGATTCTGCCAGCAGAAAAGACAGATACAGAGAAAGGATTGGCGAATTTTCCGTCCTTCTGACTTTCGGAGGGGAACAACACCGGCCCTCCTGAACCAGGGGAGGCCGGGTTGCTAATTTAGGCCACGCCACATGCGGGATGTTCTGCATTGTCCTGGATATTTTCCATCCGACGATTTCCGTTGGGATTTTTTCCATCAAGCATTCTTACATCCAGAGTTACCGTGGGAACCTGAAAAAAACATCAACACTTCCACTGAATCGGAAACGTAGTTGTCGCAATTTTGGTTCCCCTATACTGGCTCCACTCGCTCGTGGTAATTCTCGTTGGCTCATCACGGTGTAGGGGAGTCTGACACAATTCAACACCCTAGTCTGAGTTAAGACTTTATGACACTATATATGGCTTGTGGATTTTGCCGGTCTGAACCATTTGTCGTTTCTACTTTGTTTCTACATATTCTTGCTCCATCTCCTTGCTAATTTAGGACAGGCCACATGTGGGATGGTCTGCATTGTCCTGGATATTTTCCATCCGACGATTTCCGTTGGGATTTTTTCCATCAAGCATTCTTACATCCAGAGTTACCGTGGGAACCTGAAAAAAACATCAACACGCCACTGAATCGGAAACGTAGTTGTCACAGTTTTGGATCCCCTGACAAACGGGGTTGCACTATTCTGGCTCCGCCCACTCATGGTAACCGTCGTTGGCTCATCGCGGTGTAGGAGGAGAGTGTGACACAATTCAACACCCTAAGCCGAGCTGGGCTTTGTGACACTATATATATGGCTTGTGGATTGTGCCGGTCTGAACCATTTGTCGTTTCTCCTTTGGCCCCGTCTATTCTCGCTCCATCTCTTTGCTAGACACTTTTTCTACATTGTAAGTTTCTGCGTGTAATAGTGTTGGCTATTATGAGGAAATACTTGTTCGCATTGTCAGAAAATGCTATCCAGTACATTTATTTATCTGTATAGTTTTACCCAAGCCAAATGTTTTTGAACTTTTTCTGTGGTTGTCCTCAATTTATCCCATAACTCAGTTCCATCAACTGTAAAAAATAGCACGCCGGCACACAGTAAGAGGATGTGATAAGAAAACTAGTTAGTTATTGTTCTGTTTGTACAATTCAGTCCCAGTTTCTTCTATTTATCTTGTGATAATGTGACTATGGAAACTATACATGTTATCATTTCCTTTTAATTCGACCCTCAAAGTTATCCTTCCCTGCAGATAACGGAAACCTCCATAGATCAAGCACTATGCCGGGGGTGATCAAGGATACCGAGATAACTACTGAAACTACGGGTCCATCAAATCTGGAAAGGTCAAAAACTGAGAGGCGCAAACAAAATAATCCAGCTGATGATCCTGCTAAACAGTTATTGGATGATAAGATTTCCACAAGGAAAAAGGTGTGTATAGCTGGCCCTCTTATTTTTCTTAGTATGATGAAATGTAGCTTCTTCTTGATGCGGTCCATGTGTTGGTTATGTAAATCTAGGAGGTATTGAATTGTTAATTATGTTAGCTTCTGTATGAGGATTGTCATTAATATATTTGGGAGATAGTTTCTTTATATGTAATTGCATCTTTATAGAAGTTGGAGCTGATGAAATTGCAAGTGCTTTAGTGGGTTGGAACAACATAGTATATCAAAGTTTGTAAGTTTTGACATATTGCAATGCATTGCATGGAAGCTTGAAACATGGCCAGATTTACTACTTCGTGCCTGGTGCTGGATTTCTCTCTCTTCTAATCTTCTGCATATTTAACTTCACACAGCTCAAAATGTTAAATCGAATAGCTACAGTGAAGGATGATGGAACTGTGGTTGTTAATGTACCAAGTACTCTAGAAGCGACTCCTATTGACGTTGGAGCAGTGGATGGCTATGAGGATGTTGTTGTTGAAGAATCATTAGATGGATCAGATATACCATACAAGCCTCCGATACAGATTGTTATACTTATTGTAGGTACAAGGGGAGATGTTCAGCCATTTGTTGCTATAGGAAAACGCTTGCAGGTTAGCCCAAACCAACATTGTTATTAATCACACATTTTTGTTTGCTAACTCCGATTAGTTTCATGGGCTTAATGTCACCGTATTTGTGTTTTTTTAGTATGAGCAAGGATCAATTACGACTTTTATTGTAGGATTATGGACACCGTGTAAGATTAGCCACTCATGCCAACTACAAAGAGTTCATACTCACAGCTGGGCTGGAGTTTTTTCCACTTGGTGGAGATCCAAAAGTTCTTGCTGAATGTATGTTTGTCAGTGATTTAATTGTTTCTTCTTAACTTCTATATTATTTGAAGATTAATATCTTTGATATGTTAACACTCTGAGCAGACATGGTGAAGAATAAAGGATTTCTACCTTCAGGTCCATCAGAAATTCCTATTCAAAGAAAACAAATGAAAGAAATTATATTTTCCTTATATCCTGCATGCAAGGATCCTGATCCTGACACTGGCATTCCTTTCAAAGTGGACGCTATTATTGCCAACCCACCAGCATATGGTCAGTATACCTTGTTACCTGAAAATAATTTTTTATGACTGAAACACAAAGCTCATTTATTTATAATGAACAACCTTAGTAGCAAACAGTAGGATGAGGATCCTCTTATGTTGGTAGCTCAAATTTTTTGGTTATGGTGATTACAAGGTGCAGGATACTATTCTACATGGTTCTTACATATGATTGGGTTTGAATTCTGCCACAGGATAATAAATGCTCTAACATTGTTTTAATCTTATCAACCAACCTCACTCATGCACAGTTTATTCTACAACATTCAGTTTGGTTACTTTTCTGAACAAAGAGGAACAGTCATAATTTGAATGAACTGCAGTTCATGACTTCATGCATAAAATTGATACACACGACAAAAATCGGACAGACTCTATTTTTATCGAGATTATTATATGTTCAGACAAATAAACACTCACCCAGTTTCTCTGTATGTGAAAATCTTCAAAAGGACATTTAGCACCTTGACACGAGTACTGTAAACCTACTAGCATGACGAAATCATCCTAAAAACCAGACCATGTTATAATTTTACCTCCTTAAGTCGAGGGCGTTAAATGTTGGTTAATGTAGAGAGTGTTATACAGAACTATCTACAAAGTAAGTGGTGGTGGCATGGACCTTTTCCTCTTTCCAAATAGGGCGTGGCAATTGTTAGGAGATGAAATGATAGTAAAGCTTTGTTGTTTTAGCTATTTGATTTGACTGGTAGTGCAACCACAATGTAGCGACTCTCCTTCCAACTTGTAGTTTTTAAATGTGACGATTTTGGTCCATGCCGAATGGTACGATTTCCTCTCGCGTCCATATGACGAGGTGGTGTTGTGTCGCTTATGTCTTCACGTGTGCCTTCCTATCACTTTGTTTTATTTTTGCATATTTTCCCCTTCTATGATCTAGATAAGCATGTTAATTTACTGGATTACCATATTTTACAATTACAACTGCATGATCCTGCTGACCCCAATATTTATTCAGGACATACACATGTGGCAGAGGCACTAAAAGTACCCATTCATATATTCTTTACCATGCCATGGACGTGAGTCATTGTTGTTCTGCCTCCTCTTTGAAGACAATTGCTGATGCATACTGCATTTTGAGATCTAACACATGCTGCTTGTTCAGGCCAACTAGCGAATTTCCTCATCCTCTTTCTCGCGTGAAAACATCAGCTGGATATCGAGTGAGTTCATGTTGTATTTACTTATTTGTTCAGGGTATCGAGTGACTTTTGTGAACCCTTTCTAAATCATTGCAAATTCGATGAAAAAGAACAAAAAAATAGGTACATGTGGAAATTATTTTAAAAAGAAAGAAATAAAGAAGAAAAACATTGCCATCTGTTTTTATTTTTCTTCCACCTTGTCTATGAATGAATTAAAGTTTGGTCCATTTGATCCTATGTAGTAGTACATCACTAGGGTGTTTTCTTATTTGCTGTAGTGAATCCCAGTTGGGTAGTTCTCCCACATATGCCGGAAGCTTGGTTATATATAAAATCTATAGTTGGTCACGTGGTTTCATGCTATAAAAATTAGGAAAACCTACAGTATTAATACTTCCGAAGCATCGAGACAAGGCTGATTTTTAATTCATCATTTTTCAATGAAAGTGAAAGCAATATTGCAAAACATAGACCGAATCCCTATAGTTCTTTCATCCATGAAATTGTTCTGTTTATAGGTAACAGCTTGTTGCGGATGTATGTTCTCTTGCTATTTACATCTTCAGTTTTCAACTTTTCATAAATGACGGGGAGTTGGTTCCTTGTAATTGCATTCAAATAGATTCTTTCCAACAACTAAATTCATCTATTCTTGACCTGTAAGCATCGAGTATGTTTTGAGAGCAACCATTTTTTCTCGGGATTTGCAACGAAAACTTGGTATATTGACTATACGACCATTAANNNNAATATGTCTATGGTTGACTAGTTGGTGGGCCCCAGTAATGGTTGAAGCCATACCCAATCGAAAAGGGATATTATCCAGACGCATTTGAACTAATTGTAGTAAAATCTGGCCTGTTGACATTTGGTTTGCATCATTTACTGGTTTATTTTCTGGTGTGGACCGGCTGGCTTCAGCTTTTGCAACCATAATCTGTAGCCCAACCTAACTGGCAGCAAGCATCTTTTTGAACATCCACTTGAACAGGATGCCCTAGATGTTATTTCTTGAAATAGTATTATTTCCTCATCTGATCTGATATCTTCTAGTGTTTGTCTGCATTTGCAGCTTTCTTACCAAATTGTCGACTCTATGATTTGGCTTGGGATACGTGATATGATAAACGAATTCAGGAAAAAGAAGTTGAAGCTGCGTCCAGTAACATACCTAAGTGGTGCACAGGGTTCTGGAAGTGACATTCCTCATGGATACATCTGGAGTCCTCATCTTGTCCCAAAACCCAAAGGTGCTTGATTCATAGTATTAATTTGAGCTGAAACTAGATCATGCTTAACCTTGTCATTCTTAACTGTGTTGATTGCCATTTGCCAAAGTTAAAAGATATTAATATGATCGAATGATCTTGTTTCTATCCCATTTTACAAACATAATATAGGCAAAAAGTCAAGATAGTACCAGATCCATTTGGTCTTATCTTGTGTTTCTCCTTTCTTTACTTTCTTCGTATGATTCCATCCTTTTGCTAGTATTTATAAGAATTGAATCTGGTAAGTAACTTAGTAATGGTTATGACACCAGTGATGTTGCATACTGGAGTTTTGCAGCACTCCTTCAAACTTGTCAATATATTATGGTAAGCTTAAAATTGTGGGTGCAACTAGTTGAGCAGTTGCATCTCAATTGCCTCTTTACTGCAAGCTAGCAGATTGAAATTTCAGGAAACGTTATTATTTAAAATTTGACATTATAAGGAAGTGCTTACTACTTGCTAGATTTGCGCATGTCTTATCACTGCTAATTAGTTAAGGAGCTTCTATAATTCGTGTTGAGATTATAACTGCAGTTGTGAATTGTGGAGTAGTTTATTGAGAAAACTATAGCATTTGAATTTTCAGATGCTTTTATCCTCAACTCAGTATTTTGTTGTTGTGAATGGATTGTAGCTCAATATTGAAGTTGTTATCTCTTTGAATGCAGACTGGGGCCCCAAGATCGATGTTGTTGGATTTTGCTTCCTTGATCTTGCTTCTGATTACGTACCTCCTGAAGAACTTGTGAAATGGCTTGAAGCTGGTGACAAGCCAATTTATGTTGGTTTTGGTAGCCTTGTAAGATCAGTTTGACCTTTCTTATATTTGCTGCATGTCGTTTTTAAGTTCCATTTTTCCAGTTCTGATATGGTGCATTATTTTACCTACTATATATGTTTAACTTATTGTACTGCCTGGCAAGATAGGGTTAGTTACTTAGTTGCAAAGGGAATCTTTCTTAATTACCCTGATGTCATTGGCAGTGAATGCACTTTGTGGATTAGTGGAACTTTCCATGGTTTACAGCAAAAAGCGGCTTTGTACATGTTTTTTTCCCCACTACTTACGGTAGTAGTAAGAAACTGGTTTGCCACTTGGAATCTTTGCAGCATCTCATAGCAGAAGTTATTTGTGTGCTTTATCTCTATAGTTCAGTAGCTCTAGTTAGTCAGGGGAATTGTTACTAATTTAAACAGGGGGTTTGCAATGCTAGGTGTCAATTGTTACATTACATCTAAAAAAGATAGTCTCAACTAACTGTAAAATTTAATAAAAATTTAAATGCTAGGTGCTTTTGAAAAGCCACCATAATGCCTTACCTAATTCTTTACAATTTTTTTCCTGATACACTAGCCAGTTCAAGATCCAGCAAAGATGACTGAAACCATTGTCAAAGCACTCGAAATGACTGGACAGAGAGGTATCATCAACAAAGGTTGGGGTGGCCTTGGAACATGTAAGTTCATCTTGTGATTTGTGGGAATGTTGCACTATTTGGTTGTGGGCATATATTTTGAGTCCATCCTGAGTTCTTGAACCTTTGGGCTTTTGCAGTGGCAGAACCAAAAGATTCTATATATGTACTTGACAACTGCCCTCATGACTGGCTTTTCCTGCAGTGTAAGGCAGTGGTAAGCCTTTGCTACTTGTTACTCTTGGTGGCTTGGTGCATTTATCTTTAATTCATATAGTATTTTTAGTGATCATCAACAAAATTCTGAATGTTTCCTATTTTTGTAAATTAACGAACAATTTCCATGGGGCATACTTAAGAAAATCCGGTGAAAGAACTCCACTGTGGCCACCATGGTGCTAATAGTGTTTGTTTATTCTGTTGAGAGGAGGGCTCATACTTTTTTGTACCTCACAGGTACACCATGGTGGTGCTGGAACGACGGCTGCCGGCCTGAAAGCAGCGGTACTCTCTTTTTCTCTCTTTCACAGTTGCATTACATTACGAACTATTCATCACGATGCCACGTGACTTCCACACTATTCTCGATGCAAATGCAGTACTCCCTCCAATCCATATTAATTGGTGCTGCTTTAGTACTAAAGCAGCAACAATAATATGGATCGGAGGGAGTATAATTTTTTTAAGCGAATTATTGTTAGGTAGAGTTAGAATCAGCTGAAAACAATTCCTGATCAGAGCATGCCTGCAGTTGCCAATGAGAAAACTTTTATTAGCAGCATTTTGTCTGTAATTTTTTTAAGGGAAACAGCAGGACTCTGCTGTGTATTTTTATTAATTTTAAATAAATGGTACAGGCAAGTGTTTTACAAAAGCATAAAAAGAAAATAAAGACTATACAGAACTCTTATAACTAGCTAAGCAACTCGCAACTCGCACCTGATCATAATGTTTGCTATTTTTAGACCAGTTCTTAGATTTAGTTTAGTACTAACCCACTGTTTTGATGATTTTAGTGTCCTACAACTATTGTACCCTTCTTTGGCGACCAACCTTTCTGGGGTGAGCGGGTGCATGCTAGAGGGGTAGGGCCTTCGCCTATACCCATTGATCAATTCAGTTTGCAGAAGTTGGTTGATGCTATAAACTTCATGTTAGATCCAGAGGTAACTCTACATTTTTTTGCACTTGGGCATATGTTACTTCTCCTTTTGTTTCATATCGCAAAAATAGATAACAAGAATATGGACACAGATGTGCATAGGTAGGCTGCAGGTAATGTTACAGATATGGTTATGAATTATGATATACTTCCATACAAAATTGCTAGATTGTCACCTTGATAATTAGAAGTTTAGAAGCTTACACCCATGACTAGACCGTTTTTACATGAAGACCCAATCTGAATATACTTTGTTTTAGTGCTTCCTCTCTGAAAATATATCGATTCCTGTAGTCAAGATGAATGACCATTTAGAGGTTTTGGAAAGATTCTGTTGTCGTTGGCGACTTACCAGTGCACTGGTAGTGGTACCCAGCAGGGATCCAAAAGCCAGGAGCAGACTGGTTACTGCCAAGAAACAGGAACCGGTCTGGTTCCATTCCCTTATATTGGATAGTTGGAATGTTCAAATTCAGATCTTAAGTTCTCAAATTGGAACGACTTTGTGACATATACACAAACCAGTACTGAACTAAACTTTACTGATTCAGAACTTATTTATAACCCACTAGTTTGTATGATGTCCTGTTAGTAAAATTACAGCAAAAATATATTTTCCCATGTGATTTTCAGGTGAAAGAAAAGGCTGTGGAGCTTGCCAAGGCCATGGAGTCCGAAGACGGCGTAACGGGCGCAGTTAGGGCATTCCTCAAACACCTGCCTTGTAAAACAGCTGAAAATTCACCCCCGCCAACGCACGGCTTTCTAGAGTTCCTAGGCCCAGTAAGTAAATGTTTGGGGTGCTCTTAGGTGCTGGTCAGATGCAGCTACACCATTCCTCCCTGCTGAACGAAGAGTGTAAAAAAAGGCCCTGGGGTGACGTGCTATGCTATTTCGTGCGATAGGAATGTGGAAGACAAATGTTAGAAGTTGATGTACATGCGGCCCAGAATGCGTGATTTATCATTTTGGTATTTTTTTTGTATGTGTGTTGTGTAAAGAGTACTTGTCTGGTGATTTGATACATCATTTTGGTGTGGTTGCAACCTTGGCCTGTAGCAACCGATGATCTCTCATGTATGACCAGGCAACCTGTGTATATGGAAAACTTTAAAGAGGGCGGATTAGTTCAGTTACTCCTTTTGCAATTTATGATATGGTTTGATTTGAAACTGCTAGACATGTCATGGTTATAATTATGTTTCAAGTTTTTCCTACAGGTCTTCATTTTAAGATAAGGTAGAGACCTGTGACCTCATGCATTGGGAAAAGTAATTCCGTCACCCAGTACTTTTTCCAGAAAAGAAATTATCAAAAAATTCCCAGTAGAAACCCATCATTATAAGGCAAAGGGATCTGTATTAATGTATGAAAAGATTATCAGAAGATCTTGTCAAGACATTGGGAGCATATGTAACCAAATTATTACAATGAGCCAAACATATTGGCTTACAGAAAAGGAAAAAAGATAGCAACATATTGTCATGTCATGGTTGAAGCGAGTTTCATCTTTATTGACCGCCTTTGCGTTAATTTTGTAAGGTCATTGCTTTGGTTGTCCATAGAGAAAAATGCCTCTTTTACTTCAGTTACTTCAATGTAGACATCATGCATCGCTGGGCGATCCTTCGGTGATTCCGCAGAGCATAACAAGCCAAGTCTAAGGAGCCGGAGAGCACATATATCCTTCAGCGCAAATGTGTTGTATTCTTGCAAGTCTGGGATATGATCGACATGCCGATCTCCAGTCTCCGAAATAAGACCGGGGTGAAGAATGTCTTGGGTTTGTGAAAGTGATGCATCTACATACTTGCGGAGCGTCAAACCATCTCTGAACTCTTCATTAGTAGGTCGTTTCCGTGTTAGCATTTCCAAAAGAACAATGCCATAGCTGTAGACGTCTCCCTCAGTTGAGATTTCACTGCCCATGCCGTACTCTGCAATAATGTTTTGAAACAAAAAGTTCTTAGATGGAGAACAGAAGTGAAACATGCTAGTATTAATAAAAAACAAACTAGCAACTCATAGAGTTAGTCATACTACATTTCGTTAACATTATTCAGAATGGGCTTGTAAAATATACTCACCAGGAGGTATGTACCCAATAGACCCCCTTGGTCCAACTATGCTTGTTGTGCCGCTCTGCCCTCCCGATTAACATCCATGCATTAGCCTTGCTAGACCAAAGTCATAGACGCGCGCGGTATCGTCGTTGTCGAAAAGTATGTTGCTTGGCTTCAGATCGCAGTGAACAACCGGCGGGATGCACTGATTATGGAGGTATTCAACAGCAGAAGCAATGTCAACTGATATGCATATCACTGCCCCAAAACTCAGATCGCCAGACTGGTTATGAAGTCGGTTTTCAAGGTTGCCGTTGGCCATATACTCAAATACTAGAGCTTTGAAGTCATTTCCTGCCGAGTCATTAGTTGAGCATGCAGTTATCACCTTCACGAGGTTCCGGTGGCGGATGTGTTGTAATGCCTTGCATTCAGCACTGAAGCTCTTTAATGAACCATGTTGATTGAGCTTGAAGACTTTCACTGCAACCACGCCATCTTGTGCACCGAACCATCCTTTGTAGACTATGCCAAATTGCCCAGAGCCAACTACATTGTCTATAGAAAAACTATTGGTTGCTTTACTGACATCTCTGTATGTTATCCTTTTCAGCTCCATGTATGAATGGACAATGTTCTCACTGGATTTGTACCCCCTCTTCAACCAGAAAATGAACATCCCCAAGATCAAAGCTAGTGCAGCAAGAGCTGATAGAGCTATCAACACTGGAATGACAAACTTGTGTTTTTTCATGGATGCCGAAGCAAAGCATCTCGGAAGCTCTCGTACCGCAACATTTGCACAAAGGTGTGGATTTCCTTGGACAAAAATACTACTTGTGTTAGAAAACACTCCACTAGTGGGAATCGGTCCTTCCAAGTCATTGAAGGACACATTTAAATATTGCAACGAGGTGAAGGTCTCGAGGAAGTCCGGTATTGCACCAGATAGATTGTTGTGGGAAAAATCCAACACTTGGATGCCTTTGAGGCTTGCTAGTGATCGTGGAATGCTTCCTTGCAGGAGGTTCCCTTCTAAACGAAGCGATTCCAACCGAACACACTCGCCAAGTGTGGACGGGATTCTGCCCGTAAGATTGTTGTTAGAGATGTTCAAGGAACCAAGGTTTATCAAGCTACCCATCTCTAGTGGTATGGACATTGCGAGTTGATTGTGTGATAAATCAAGTAGCCAGCTCAGTTTGTTTAAGCTGCCCAACACGTGTCCGCTTATGCTTCCACCAAGAGTATTACATGAAAGGTTTAATGCAACCAAGTTCTGGCAGCTGGCTAGACTTTCAGGTATGCTTCCACTCAACAGATTTTCTTGCAAATAAAGTTCTTCCAGTTGATGTAGATCCCCAATGGAAGGAGGTATCTCTCCTGAAAATTTGTTTTTTGACAGGCTAAGCATGTCCAATTCTCGTAGCTGACCAAGGGTGAAAGGTATAGGCCCCATGAAAAGATTAGTATCAAGATAGAGCATGGAAAGACTTGAAAGGTTTCCCATCTCCAAGGGGATGGTGCCAGAGATGTTATTGGATCGAAGGGTTAAAGCGGTCAAGCTTTTGGGGAGATTTGCTACGGAATTTGCTGGGAAATTCCCTTGCAAGTTGTTTTCACCTACATTTAGTTTCAACAGTTGGGTACAATTCGCCAAAGATGAGAAGAATGCCCAGTCTCCAGCCTCTAGATGATTTGAGTACAACATTACGTACTCCAAATTTTTCATGGAGCTGAAAGAAGGAAGCACACCAGTCAGAGAGTTGTTGCCCATATGGATATACATCATGCCGGAGGCATTTTGTAGGGAGGCAGGGATGTCACCCACGAAATGATTATTAGCCATACTCAGTGTCTGGAGGTTAGGAAGTGTGATACCCATATCAGAAGGCAGAGTTCCTCCAAGACTGTTGCTGGCAAGCGTTAGATAATTCAACGAAGACAGATTGTAGATGGAGGGTGGCACTATTCCTGACAGACTATTATACGAGAGACCGAGGCTTTGTAGGCCGGCAAGTTTACCGAAATCTGGAATGGATCCTTGCAACTGGTTGTGCGAGAGGTCGAGCGAGGCAAGAGACGAGAGGTTTGTCACCGACGATGGCACGACTCCGGAAAGACTGTTTTGGGAGAGATCTAGGTAGGTGAGTTTTGACGGGAACGTGAAGAAAGGTGGAATTGCACCAGAAAGGTTGTTGTGCCAAAGGTGTATCTCCGTGATGGTTGAGCTGTTGAAAAGGGACGCAGGGATGGCCCCTTCAATGCTGTTGTTGTCCAGCGAAAGGCAACGAAGCGAGGAACTATTCGCCAGCAACTGTGGGATTTCTCCGTCAAGAAGATTGTCGGAGAGACTGACGTACTCTAGAGCCGGTGAGCTCCCAAGCAGTGCCGGAATCTCACCGGAGAGCCCGTTGCCGCCCAGGTCTAGCGAAGAAAGGTTGCGAAGCGCGCCGAGGGTAAACGGGATGGTGCCGTTCAGCGCGTTGAAGCTGAGGTTGAGGTACCGGAGTCCGGAGAGCCGGCCGAGCTCGGGCGGGATATGACCGGAGAGCCGGTTGTTGGGCAGGTGGATCCTTACCAGAGAAGTGAGGTTGGAGATGCAGGGCGGGATCTCGCCGGCGAGGCCTTCCGCCTCCATGTCCAAGGCCACCACGAGGGGTGCCTGCCTTGGCCTCCTGGCGCATGAGACGCCATGCCAGGTGCAGAAATCAGGCGAGGTGGTGTGGTTCCATGTGATCATGGCTCGGGTGGTACCGTGGAGGCAGTGCTTGAGGCAGAGCAGAGCCTCTCTGCTCGTGTCTGTGGTGCTATCAGCCGGTGTTGCTGCACATGACAATGGGTACAAAACTGATGACACGAGGAGTATGGATAAAAACAGAGGAGAAACCATGTTGTTGGTATGCAACGTACGTGGTGGACCTGCATGAATGAGTTTCCCACTGTCCTGCTGCCTTTGATACTCAGGGGTGCTTTAATAGAGTTGAGACGTGAGTACTCCTACATACATTGATCCTCGTTGACGTTAAGGCCAGTTCCAACGGCCAAATCATCCGTCCGCGTCCGTTGGAGCTAAACGGACATAAAACGTGGCCCAACGCGCGGTTTTCGCTCCGCTATCAACCCATTCTCAACCCAAGTTTGGGCCGCGTTTGCGGCCAAACGGACACGCGCGGACGGGCACGACGCCTGCCATTGTCCGCCCCTGGCCCGCCCGTCGGTGACACACACGTCCCTTTTTCTATTCCCCCTCCCCCCAAACTCCAGCCGCACAGCCTGTCCCTCTCCCTTCTCGGCCCTAGCCGCCACCGCCGCGGCCGTGTAGCTGCCGAGCATGACATGCCACTAGAGGCCGCCGCCTCGCCCCACGTTTTCTCCACACCGCGAGCTGCCCAACCCCCCCGCCCCGCTGCGCAACCGGCCGGATTTGGAGCGGATCTAGCCAGATTTGTGCGCGGCAGGCCACTGGAGGCCGCGCCGTGCCATGGACTGGCCGGGTACCGGTCCCTACAGCCCCGACAACACCCCCAGGCCACATGCAGGTACTGACTCCGCCTCTAGCCACTCGGATCTACTCCGCCGGTGGTTCGGCAAATACATCAACGACAGTCGTCCTGGCTCGGTGCTGGCACCGCTGATAAAGTGCATGCGACGACTATCCACTGAAGTTTGTACGCCACGTGTCAACAACGCCATAACATCCGGGATGGGTGTTTGTGAAGTGCAAAAATGATGAGGTACGTGCTAGTTTGCTTCGGTTGTGATTTCGGATTCGTTTTGTTTTGCTTGCAATCAAATATTTATTGTGTAGGATCGATGCCACTTTTGGTTTTGAGAAAAAGAATACATCAACGTATTGATAGCACGCAATTTAATAGATGTTTGTGCATTTCTTGCTAGAGTAGACGGCTAGACGTTACATATGAGAATAGATGTGCAGAAGCAACGTCAACTTCTTTAGACTCGAAGAAGAAAGAAGCATTCAATTTCAAGACTCCGCATATGAACAACGAATGCATCGAGAAGACACTAATCCAACTTGCGAGAGCTGTTATGGAAGTTGAATATTTTTTAAAAATATCTTCTTGTAGTTTTTGTTTTCTTTGGGCTTGCTATTCTAGTCAAGATTTGATGAATGTATTTCAATATATCACAAAAATTGTTGATGAAAATAATAAAAAAAACATGAGAAAAAAAACTATGCGAACGAGATGCGACCGAAGATGCGGCCACGCGTTGGACGCACATCCAACGCAAACGCATGTCCAGGCGGACACGGCTCCATTGGCACCCCAAACGGACGAAATCCAGATCAAACGGACGTTCGTTTGGGATCGTGCGTTAGAGTTGGCCTAAGAGCCAACT
>CBMN010036448.1:0-10238 GCA_000582825.1 Hordeum pubiflorum
ATGTCGTCATAAATTTGTTTTTTTTTGCCCTGAAGTCAACGGGAATAATTCCTTGGCCAAATTTTTTATACTAGTACATTACCTAGTCATATTGAATTCTAAAAAAGTTCTGGTATTTTTTTACCCTTTTTTCAGTTTACTAAATTATTTTTGAATATAGGGGGGTGGAGCACCCGAGTGCTCCTAATCCGCTCCCATGATAACCCCGACTTTTTTTCCTTCCCACCCCTCACCTTCTCGTTTCTGAGGAAAGAAATCCTCTGCGCAGCCAACATAAATGATAAATCATATAAATCGCAAATAGCAAAAAATCCCTTTACAACCAAGCTACAAAATCAGCTCATAGTTGTACGTACACAATCTCAATCACATCATATCGAACTACTAGAATAAAGTTGGCCCGTTGCTCCTCGCCCGAAAAATATAAAATAGAATCTTAAAGCTGCATCATCTAAACTCCTAGTACAAATCCATCCGTTCATTACAATACAACATGAGAAAACCAAAGTCATAATAAGAGTTACAACATGAGAAAACCAAACGGTCCAAAGAATTGTGTTGTTAGATAATGGAACAGAGCATTACAACATCAACAGGAATGCCACGGACAATGCATATTACAGGGTGCGAACGTCAGGATGGCACTGGTTCCTGCAACCCATCTCGCAGTTACTGCCACATATGGTCAGCCCTGGCTTCCGCTCCAGGATCTCCGCGACAGTCGGGCTGCCCCCACGACGTTCCAGCACGTTCTTCCCGACGCCAAGCCACCGCAGGCCTCGGAACAGTGGCAGGTCGACCAGCGGATCAAACAGCCTCAGGAAGTTGCGGGATAGCCTAGTGCAGTAGGAGAGATCAAGCATCCTTAGGGTGCTTTTGCCAGAGCCATGCTGGTCCAAACCTAGAGTCTCCAGACATGGATCGGTGATGAGGATGCAGTTTCGGAGGCACAGGCTGCTTATCCGCTCGCAGTTCTTGGCGATCAACGTGACGGCTCTACCCGATATCCTTGGCACGTTCCCAACATCAAACGCAACCAGAGTTTTATTGATGGTGCCACTCCCGCACAGCAATGAGGCTATGCCGTTGTTGGTGATCCTTCTGCAACTCCTCAAACATAAGGAAGATATTGGGCAACTCCCGTTACCTAGTGCTGACAGACCTGCATCGGTAATGTCAGCTCCGGCAAGGTCCAATAGAGTTAACTTGGAAAGCTGCGAGATGGAGGACAGGCCAGAGTCTGCAATGCTCCTGCAACCCGACAGATCAAGAACCTCCAAGTTGGTGCAGGATGACAGAGATATTGCTGTCTCACTGGTTAAGAGACCACAGGACAGCAACCTCACTTCTGTGATCTTTGTTGCTGCCTCGTCAAGATCGAGGCACGTCAAGTCTGACAAACATGAGGCGGTACTGACCTCAAATTTCCTCAGGTCCTTGCAAGAGTGGAGAAGGGCTGCATATCCAGCATCTCTCACTTTAGAGAACCCACCAAGCCTAATGGTTTGGAGTTTCTTGCATCCTTCGGCAAGCATCAGCAGCCCAAAGTCGTTTACCCTTCTGAAGGTGGATGAGCAACCCTGCTTACCACGTGTAAGAGATAAATGTGTCAAGTTCTGGCATAAACCAAGTGCTTGCAGCCCAATATTGGTCAGATCACTGTCCAGATCTGCTTCACTTCCAGGGTTGTCTTCTAGGCAGAGCTCAAGTAAGTTTGAGAGACTACCAGTGATGAAGGTAACAAGTTCATCCGTTATTATGTCCAGAACTAAAGACAGTGATTCTAGACTGTCACTGAAGGGTGTCTTCAGAGATGAGCTTATAGGAAAGAATTTCTTTGCCTGCCAATTGGCCACAGGCATTAGCAATAGTACCTTGATGGTACTAGGCATAACAGGCACCAAAGAATCGAAATCAACAGAGCCTGGAGCTAGCAGAGGGAATTTCAGGGAAAGATTCTGCATGCATAGATTTGGAAAGACAGATTAGGTATACAGACACAGCAACCAAATTAACTTCTTCCAACAGTAATTACTCAAAATCCATGGCTAATATATACATGCTTTAGTACTCAAAGATTGCTTTTCTTTTTTTACTTCAACTGTACTCAAAAGATACTAATCTAAAAACTATTCAAACATGCAATGTTGTTATTTCCATCTTAGTTAAGAAGGGTATCATGTTCATATGTGACAAAGACACCTCACCTCCAAATAATCACATCCTTTGAACATGTGTGCTATGGACTTACGGCAGATCACAAAATGCTCACTGCCATTCAAGTTTGCTATCTCCAGTGTAATTGATCTGAATATAAATACAATATGCTCAGACTTCCCACCATTCGGGTCAAGATGAAAACAAATAAATTTTTAGAGAACAGAAACATAACCAATCACTATGCCAGGTACAAATCAAATTTTCCCAATTGCCGTCCCACCTTGGACAACAATAAACCTTACATTGCCATAACAATAAACAACAGTTCATAGCGCCTAATCCAATTTCTCAAGAATTATGCTGTTATGAAATTAGCCTCAATGGCTTAGTGGCAATGCTAACTTCCACAACTAGTATCATGGCCGTTTGGTTCCACTAGTCACAGTACTAGCTCATGCAGCGTAGATATATGTAGGTCGATATATCAGTTTTGGGGCTCTACCGATATAAACATAATATATCATTTTGTAAATATCATTTTCGCACATATCATCCGATGTGGACCGAATATCAACCAATATGGCCGATATCTGACCCGATATGCCCATTGATATAGACCGGTACATCAATGAACACAATTATTTATCACAAATTAGTGATTTTTTTAACGTATTTACAACTTCATTATATTATCAAAGTCATGCGTAATGTTTGTAGAAACACATATATAAGGTATTCTTTTTAATCTTAAGAGTGAGGATTTTGTGAATATGTTTTAAATAGTTTCTTAATTAACAAGTTCATAAACTAGGAATGTAAATTTATTATGCTATATCATTAACACCATACATTTTGTTTTCACTATAAAAATATTTTTGAACGGGAATACTGAAAAAAATTCCAGATATATTTTCTTCGATATATCTACACATCGTCCGATATCCGACATCCGATATGTTCAAGCCAAACCGATACGAGTCCAAAATATGATATGTTGAACCTTGATTGACACCGGGGTTTGTTGATGAGGATAAGCCAAAACCTACATCCCATGGGTTCCCCTGATACTATATCCCAACAAACTGACACCCACGAGAGACTCTGGTCAGACCGCCTGAAATGGCAAGCCAGACCACTCCCTCCGTGGACCGTGCTGAGTCCATCTTGATTCTATGGTTACACACAACACTGTCCCTTGTACTTATTGAGGCCCTGGCTACTACGTGTTCGACTCAAAACATGATTTTTAACCCTATCAACCAATACTACCACAAGTCCAACTGTAATCTAACCCATAGAATAAGCAAACAAGCACTTGCTGAAGAGCCATACCTCAAATTAGTGCATCTCTCACCAATTACCACAAAGAGGTACGGGGAGAACGAGGAGCACTTGAGCAGCGAGAGCTCGCGGAGGCTCTCCTTCGCAATAGCAGCCACCGCGGAGTCGTTGAGTAGGCTGCAATTGACAGTGAGGCTGCGGAGCCTGCCATTACCGGCAAGAATCCTATTCGCGATAGCATTCGTCGGCGTAAACGCCTGCAACATCGACCAAACCCCAGATTAAAGGGAGACCATCTCCGGCGGGAGGTGGGGAGCGCAAGAGATGTAGGAGGGAGGAGGCTCACCGAGAGGTCTAGGGATGCGACGGAGGATAAGGCGGCACCGGCGGCGCCTCGGAGGGCGCGGCAGGATGCGGCGGCGGAGCAGGCTGCCTCTAGCCCCACCCGGCCAACGACCTCCACCAGGAGCGCTTCGGGGAGGGTGTCGACCAGGCCTCCTCCGACGCTGCCGGAGGCCTCGCCGCCGCCCTGGCCGTCGCCGGCGGCGCGGGGCTTCTTCTCCATAGCTCCTTCCCTGTTGCTTTCAGACCTAGAGTAAGATGCGCGGAGACCGTCCCTGGATATACCACCACGGCTCGCGGGCCCTCTGTGTGGGTATGACATGTGGGCCCGGAGTGAGAACACGCCACCGTCCTTATTTGGTTTTAAACTTTTATGGGAAAATCTAATTAGAAGCGCCGCACAATGTGCTTCCCGTGCGGCGGCTCGCCATGATTCGTGCAAAAAAGATCGCACAGCCTAAACGCGCGCAACGACCGCACGGGACAGACAGACCTGTCCGCGAGCGACGCCCACCGTTTGATTGGTAGTGAACGGTAGATCAAAAAGGGAGTGGAAACTGTTTCAAATTTGGGATTGCGTGAGCGACATTGCGTGTCGTTTCCTTCGATTCCCCATTCCTCCCCCAAATCCCCTGGGGGCTGATCGTACTGCGACGAAGGGCGGATCCCGCGCCAGCGCCGGCGCGCAGAACTCCGATGAGTCCACCCTCTTGTGTTCTCCCCCTCGTGGAGATGGTGGTTGGGCGGGGCCGAATCGGCGGCTTTTTGCAGAAGGGTGGGATGGGGGTTGGGTTGCAGAGGGAGACGACGCGAGATGCGGGCGGGACTAAGCGGAATCACGCCGACAATGGATGAGGTCGTGTGTCGGGGGCGATGATTTTTGCAGTGGTGGGTTGGATTCCGGGGAGCACGAAGAGCGACGGCCAGTCCACTCGAGTTCCCGGATGTCGTTGCTGCTGTTTGTACCCCTTGACCTGGTCGCCGGCTGCCGACGACGCTGACAAGCAGTAGATCATGGCCCACTCCTCCTCCTTCCCCCTCTTCACCCCACCGGACTCAGGGACAAGCACGGCCAGAGGTGCTGCTTCTTTTTTTCGGCTGAAACGGGTGGTGGTGGCTGGTGCCTGGCACCGGAGCCGAGGGAGAGGCCCAAGGCTAGGCCGACCTCTTCCTGCGCCATGTACATGGCAAGATCTAATTTATTGTAGAAATTCTAGGATCTGTGATTGGACATGTAAAATAGAAATACAAGTTATCTCTCCCTTTTCTTTTGTGCCTAGCTAGCTAGCTTTGTGCAATGATGGTCAGGTCTCTTTTGCAAATCCTCGCGTAGGAGGGAGAGTGTGAGAAGAAGAGACGAACTGGCAGTTGAGGAGGGTGTAAAGGGTGAAGGGGAACATGGACCAACTTCTATCAGTCTTATGAGCATTCAGGACTCCGGTCAGGTGTTGTCGCTCCAGAATTAACAACATCGATCCCGTTATTAGAAAATGTCGTCATAGTGTAGAACGACCTGATCTGTCAAGCAGACATCCCTTGGTGGCGCTCATGTCACCATGTTTTTTATTCGAGCACGAGGGTATTTTTCTGTTGAAATCGTGTGCGAGGTGCCACGGCCACGGATCCATCCGGCGGACGCCGTTCGGGGACGCTCGCGCCGCCACATCTCGGCGAGCTATTTTTTTGACAGCTTGATGAAACTAATCTGGCAAGCGAGTACAACTAATTCGTCAACTAGAGGGGAGTTAAGTACAATAAATCTAAGCACGGGCAAGCGCCACAACTAGTCTGACAACTTGATACAAACTTATCTGGCCATCTAAGTAAATTATTTTTGACAACTAGGGGCATGTTTCTTTGACAACTAGGGGATGATGTAAGTAACGCAAATCCGAGCTTGGCAAACTCGACAAACTAAATATGTGTTCTCCCATGTGTTTCAAAATGGGCAGGGTTTTCTGAAAATGCCAAGGAGGAAGAAGAGCGGGCTGGATACAGGTGCAGGTGGCAGGCCGATAGCCAATAAGGTTTATGTTTTTCTTTTACTTTTTTTACCCCCCTTGTTTACCACATTGTTTCGTATCAATTGCCACTTTTTTCCAGTAGTACTTGCCAAAACAATAGTTCATAGTAACTTTTTTTTGCTCAGGCTCAGTTCGGGAACTGAGCGGAATAGGGCATCACCACAAGCCATTTGCAAGCTCTACAAGCACATCAACGAAGATCAATGTGGTGCAATCAGGGACATGGGGACTGGATCGTTCCTCGACATCAAGTGGGGATACTTGCACAACACCGTTGTGACATGGTTCACAAGGTTGTACCACCCAGGAAGCAAAGGTTTTGTCGTGCCTGGGCGTGGGTTCATCCCGCTGACCGAGGAATCTGTTCATCAGATTTTGGGCATCCCTCGTGGAGACATCAATGTCAAGTATGAAGTTAACTCTGACATGGAAGAGGACATTGCAAGTAGTTTGTTTCCGGTCGATGGCAACAGGCCAAAGATCACGACAGTTGCCACTGCAATCATCAACTACAACGAGGCTGATGCTAGATTTAAGAAGTTATGGCTTATTTATATCGTCTCAACCGTGTTGGCTCCTACAACCGATACACAGATCAGCAACAAGTGCTACCCCATGCTGGTAACACGCTCTTCTATGACAGTTTTTCATATAGCAACACACCTTTTTTTTTGCTATTTTGCTGACATTCTTTTTGTGTTTTTGAAAAGGAACATATCAACGATGCAAACAGGTTGAACTTGTGCAAAATTGTCGTGGGCCAGCTCCACGAGCATCTCTCAAAGGGGAAGTATACAAAGGGGTGTTTACTTTACTGCATGGTGAGTGACCCCATCCAAATTTTCTTGGAAAAAACTATATCACGTAGTCTGCAGAGATAGTTGGTACTTGGTTGCCAAGTTTAACAATTCGTAGTTACTGGATTATAAGTAGTGTCTAAGTTTAAAATGATAGTTTTCAGGTTACAAACTACTTTGTTGCCAGATTACAAAGAACTTTGTTGCCAGATTATAAACTACTTAGTTGCCAAATTTGAAAACATACTTAATTGTCAGATTATAGGTATTTAGTTGCATGTTTTTCAAACTTAGATGACAAATTGACAAGTTCTTAGTTATCATATTTTTTATAGGTACTGGGGTTTTATATTTAACCATGCTTAGCCAGATTACACAACTACTTGGTTGCCATGATTTAAAAATGCTTATTTTCAGATTATAGGCTCTTGGTTGCATGTTTTCAAATTATATGGCAAAAAATGCAGCTTAGTTGCCATGTTTTGGCAAATTATTTGGTGTGTGATTAGATGATGCACCAAGCGTCTGCTTTGTGGTTGTCGGTTGCTGTAGCATGGTGCGTGATGCACTGTCTTGGACAGTCGCGGACATTTGGCAGCCTGCACAACACACAGAAGCAAAATATGGCAAGTTGTGTCAAATAGTAATGACAACCATTTAGTCAATGAAAAGCAAACAAAAAAATCATGACAAAGTTTGTCTACTACAGCTAGGAGGCTCATTATTAATTTATTATGCATAAACTAGGTACAGTAGGAGATATTAGTACTAGAGCATATTTCCTATTGGTCTATGCTAGAGGCTCATTATTATGCATAAACTAGGTACAGTAGGAGATATTAGTACTAGAGCAGCTTTCCTATTGGTTTATGCTACACACAGTTTCATGACAGCCATCTAGTTTCAGCATTATTTATGCTATGATGGTTTTGTTATGCTACGCACAATTTTTCATGACAACCGGGGGGCATCTATGTGGCCAATGGGTGTGCAATAGAGCAACACACGCAAACTTGTGTTAACTTAGTAGTAAAACATCATGACAAGTAGGAGCAATTTTTTTTGGCAAGTATGTTCAATTTTTATTTTCCGATAACAAGGGTCTTTTAAATCTGGAACATCGTGGCAAGTAGGTTCAATCTTTTTTGGTAGCTAGGGCATTGTTTTTTCTGGTAACTAGTACATATATAGTGGCAACCAGGGTATTTTTTATCTGGTAACTAGACTGGAAGTAGTAAACAACAACATGGCAACTAGGTTCAATCTATTTTGGTAGCTAGGGCGTTTTTTTCCAGGCAACTAGTACATATATAGTGGCAACCAGGGCATTTTTTCATCTGGAAACTAGACTAGAAGTAGTAAACAACAACCTGGCAACTAGGTTCAATCGATTTTCATAGCGAGGACTTTTTTCTTCCAGGCAACTAGTACATATATAGTGGCAACCATGGCATCTTTTATCTGGAAACTAGACTAGAAGTAGTAAACAATAACTTGGCAACTAGGTCCAATCTATTTTCGTAGCTAGTGCATTTTTTTCTGGCAACTAGTACATATATAGTGGCAACCAGCACATTTTTTTATCTGGAAACTGAATTGGAAGTAGTAAACAACAACCTGACAACTAGGTCAGTTACATATTGAAGCTCTACCCCACAATGTGTGTCACAGGATAGGACGAACAAACCTGTGTCATGAGCCTCAACATCAATCGCAGCCAGAAACTAAGGATCCAATATTTTTTCTCCCCTGCCTGCAAAGTTTTGTGTGAGATGGAAAACACATCAGCTATGCACTTTTGTGTGTATAATTTTTTGCTTACTTTTGTTCTTGTTTTTTACAGATGGAAGGCACATCAAGCACTAGAAAAAACAGCTATGCAGCGCGTGCAGGGTGGTATGCTGATCTGGTTCAGTTTCTTTGGGAGAAAGGAGATCCAACAAGGGGAACAGCTTGTTTGTTGCATCTTTTGCCTAGCTTTTTTGTAAGTAGATACATGTTCTTGTAAGGAAGCTGGGATGGAGCTTTTGTACGTACGTGTGATGTTTTTGGTCCTTGTTTATGTCAATTCACAACATGGCTCACTAGATTGGAGACTACCCCCCCCCCCGTTTGCACTTTTCTGCTATTCTTTTATGTTCTTTCAGTTCTCAGATCTGTAGTTTTTCTCCTGGGGTGTGTGTTTCCCCCTTGTAGCTCTCCCTCAGATCTGTTTTGCAATGGAGATGACGGAGTGGTTGTCTGAGGAGGAAGAAGAGATCACAGGATGGATGGGAGGGGCGTGACGTAAGGGGGTGGTTGGGACCGGGGGAGTGCTTCGTGGTCGGTGCTGGGGGCCCCTTTTTTAGGCCCAGCTTGTGGTTTTCAGCCCAGGAACAGACTGGCTTCGTGATAGCTGTCCCTCCCGCGCTCGAGGGGATGGAAGGTGACGTATGCAGCAGGGCCGCCGCACGGGAAGTCCTGGGTGCGGGGTGCGGCGCCGCTGCCTAGTGGAGTCCAACTTTTATTAATCGGTACTGTTCTAAATGAGGAAATAAACCAATAAGTCGGACGTGCTGCTCTTTCTTGAAAGATAAAGGTTACAAACCCCAGAGCAAACTGCCATGGCTATCTCTGTCCTTATGTCGAATTATAAAGCTTCTTATCTGGTGAAACCAAAGATGAAGAAGAAAGGATGGTCAAAACCATCAAATGATTACCACTTGAAATGAGTGGTTAGCTATCTTTAAAACAATAAAATCACCAAAAGATTATGTTAAAATTAATGTTGATGTTGGATTCGACATAGATAATCTGTAGGGGACAACTGGGGTTGTGGCTAGGAATGACAAGTGTTAGTTTATAGTTGCATGTAAATCAAAGATCGAGTATGTTCATAACGCATTATCAGCTGAAGCACATGCATTGAAGCAAGGTCTTTAATTGGCGTAATCCTTGGGTTGCAATAGAATCATAATCAATTTTGATAACTATGACGTGGTTGTAACAATGAAGGAAGGAGGTAATTCCCAAGGTGTAGTTGCAGACATCTTTAATGATTGTTATTACATGGCCAAGGAGCTAGTGAGTGTGAGGTATGATCATGCTAGGAAGGATACTAATTAGGTGGCACATGAGCTTGCTCAGATGGCGAAATACTCTGATCCTAATGTTTGGTTGGAAAGTCCTCCTCGAAAAATTGTACCTCCTTTAATCAATGATGTAACCCTTATTATTAACGAATGAATGAAGAGGTATCATTTTGTCAAAAAAGGTTAGCACTAGTATCTGAATTTTCAAAACATCCCATGTATGGTGGCTACTCAATGAGTTGCAAAATGCACGTACATCGACATGTTTTTAGGATGCAAATATAAGTATATATGTATCCACGCAAAATGAAACGAACAATGTCTCATTGATCTAAGCCATGACCCGTCTGATTCATTGTTGTAAATCTTCACGCAAACTTGACCCTGCTTCGATTTTTTGTCGTGTGCGTTGTGCGGTCGCGTTACATGTTTGGGTCCAGTTGTCGGACCATTCGAGCCAGGCATGCTTTTTGTTAGGCCCATTTTTTGTCCGACCTTCGTTTTGTTGTTTGCTAGCCATTTTCATGGTGTTTTGGCGTGCCTTTTGTAGAAGCGGAAGAGAC
>CBMN010036460.1:0-19562 GCA_000582825.1 Hordeum pubiflorum
GGAGAAAGAAAGTCGTTCGGATCTATAGCATAGACACGAACGTTTGGAACGTATCGCTGAGTTTAACATTAAAAAAAAGGTTATATACATTATATTTTAAAAACAGATTGCATTTTTTAAACCCAACAACACCAACGGCACAACAAAGCGCGTCCAACCCTTCTAATGCATACGGAATTTAACGTGTGTTATGTTTACATATAACCCGAGTAAAATATTTCAAAAGCCCGTGACAAAGCACGGGCATTTTACTGGTGCATCGTAGCTTGTAGCATAACACACGAGTTCTACTGGTCCGGATATGGTTTGCCGTACCCTGTGGGGTCTCGCTTGGAGATCGAGTCGGTCTCTGTTGAAACCCCTTTTCTATACGCCGTTTCTCATCGCCCACAAACAACGCAAGCTCCCGATTTCCGTTTTCAGAAGTATGGCTTCGTTGCTGTTCAGATCCGCCGCAGGTAGCGTTCTTCGGCGATCGATCCCTCAAGGGTCCTTCCCCGTTCTTCGGCCAACGATCCCGCAAGGGCCCTTCTACGATGGTGTCGGGAGGAGCGAACCCAATAAGGTAATCCCCTCTTCCCTTTTCTTTTCTACTAGGGTTTCGTTCATCTGCGAAATTTCGCTGGCGTCGAGGCAATCCAAGACCCGGATCCCAAAGCTCTCCTTTTCTGCCCTGCTCAAAGCCTCGAATCCTAATTCAGGTGCCTCTACCGGACGCCGCACACAAATGCTTACTGATCAACGCATATAAACCAAATCACTAATTCCGGTTCTTTGAGAATTGGTTTCTCTTGGCTCTTCGTTGTTGACATAAATAGTCACGATTTATTGAGTTGGGGGGCTAACTCTCAAGCTTGTTCAAACTGGCAATACTTTATTATCATATCGTCACACACGCATCCAGTGGCGGTTTTACCATTGGGGCGAGCTGGGGCGGCCGTCCGGGCTCTCCGACGATGGAGCAGGGTATCTTGCGTGCCTAGCGACCATCGACGCAATGCAATGAAGCTCCATCGTCATCCGTCGCCCCGGTAACCCTCAATATCTGGGTCCGCCACTGCACGCATCCGAAAACATTATCGGTTGAAACACTCTTCTGAACCATAGATATAACTAGGCGTATTTTTTAAGAAGCTTGCAAAATGTTTCTGTGATTTTAGTGGCTATCTTGCCTTTCTCATTTGCTTTAAGATTTATAGTCCATGTTAGTACATTTTACAACTTCCGTGTTGTGTTTTATGTTTTTGGTAGCCACTGTATTTCACATAAATTTTGAAAATCAGAATATGTTCCAAACTACTCCCTCCGTCCCATAATCTAAGACCGAGGGAGTAGTAGTTATGTTGAATGGAGTTGTATGATCCTATGATTGTATCACATTATCAACTTGTTTGCCGCAAGTGTTTACCTTGCAAACTGTAAATCCTGGCTCCGCAATCTAACTAGCAACTGGTGGGGGGTGCGATCTACCTACGTGTTGTTGCAAGTGTAGGTGCTAAAGATATTTCTTTATATCCTTATTTGCTAATAATCTTAGTGCAACAAATCCTCTTGTAAAACGCAAGTTCGCAAGGAGGTAACTTGACGTGATATAATTATATATAAATAATGTAATGCCATGGTTGGGGATAAGTGGATATGTTATGTCTGTGATGGGATGGCTTACAACTTGAAAGAAAAATATGTGTAGCTAATAGTTTCACTTATCTCCAGCATTCTGGCGCAGAACCCAACATGGGACACTCGAAGAGATTGGAGGATGAAAAGAGGGTCTGCCAATCCGCTGATGGTCAACTAGAATTTAAAGAGTTGGCCTCCAACATACGCGATATGCGGGACAAAGTGCGAATCCTGGAAAAAACATATGAAGAAACAGAAAGATTGTAAGCAACAAAGTCATTGTTTTGGACATGTATCCACATGCATAATTTCTTGTTATTCTAATTTTTGTTTTCTTTTTAACCAGCAGGGACAAGCGTCGAGACATGGTGGTACTGTGTAGCACTGCTCTCCTCGTTACCTTTTGTGTATTTGGTTGAGGAGAACATATCTATTCAAAGTTTCGATGGAAGACCGATAAAAAAAAGGTCTCGGTGAACATATCTATTCGACGTTTCCATGGGAATTATCTGTTGTGAAAAAGAGTTGTAGGAAGCTCATGTAATATTTTTTACGTTGTTTGTCTACTTTTTGTTTAGTTGGAAGTTGGTTTTATATCGATGAGCTAAGAGCAAAGGCCTGTGCATCAAACCACCTGCCAAACCGGAAGAAACTCAAAGGCCTAGCCGTGAGAACACTTGTGTATCCACGCCGTGCGTTAAATGTGCTGACAGATATTGCATTTCATCCAACCTAAATTCTAAAAAGTGCAGCTGCACTAAACAGCAGCCCCGAGCGCACACCCTTCCGCGATCGGGATCCCGATCGCCAGGTGCCCCACGGTCGGGTTATGGAGCGATGTAACGACACATAGCGGCAGTGGGCCCCATCCAAACCCACGCTCCCCACGTCCACTAGCACACGATTTTTCTAAATTTCAGGGGGTTGGGCGGTCGTGTCGCCGTTTCTTCTCCCAAATCCACCGCCATGGCGACACCGCCAGAGATTATTGGAGATTTGGGAGGCAGGGGAGAAGAGGGAGGAGAGAGACCACTCTACAGAGAGAGAGAGAGAGAGAGAGAGAGAGAGAGAGATCCACGCGTAGTGACCACCAGACACAGGCGGAGGTAGGAGAGGGGGCGATCTGGGTGGCGCCGCTCCTCCGTGAGCCATGTCCGTGTAAGAGCGATGGCTTGAGGAGGGACCCGCGCGTCTGTGCAACACGACCACCTCGGTTGGAGAGCCCTCGTCGGCATTCGAGCAAATCGCCGGTAAGTGTCTTGAGCCCAATCCCACACTCATGCGACTTCTTCCACTCGAATGCCAGATATGGGGAGTATTGGGGAGGTTGAAGATGCTTGACGACGATCGGGGGGGAGGGGTACTTTTCCCATGGATTTTTTGGGATGTGTGGGTCTTTGGTTTGTCGACGACGACGAGAAGCACGACGAGGTGGATTCAATGCAGTTGGAGGAGGAAGAAGTTGCCTGCCAGAGGTCACGAGTTGCCCAACACACGATAAACAGTTGCTTATAGATGGTTGTGGCAATTACCCAAAAGCATATTAACGATGGAGCCAGTCGATAGAACTTAGGAGAATGAACAGATACAGGTTAATTAACTGCGAGTTGTAGAACAAAATGTGAATCGCCAGTATCTGCGGAGAGTGGATTTTTTTCATTTACCTACTTTCTTCTAGTTTTTATCATTTCTTGTGTTCATTATACTACCATGATTTATGATGAATAGATTCAAAGTTTTGCCTAAAAAAGACTTGCATCCACCATTATATTAGACATAACATTCTTTTAGACAGAAACAATCACGAATGGTCTAATTGATGCCCTCGCACCATTCGACATGGGCGGTAACACTGAACGCTAGCCCTAGACTGCCCACATTCTCCCCTCTCCTCGCCACCAGTCATCCAATAGCGTGGGCAAACCTGTTGCTCTTTGTTTTGCGTGGTGGGGTGGACTCGAACTGTGATAACCCTAACCCTAAAGGGATCACTTTAGAGAGAGGGGTTGGAGATCGAAGCAGGAGACGTGAAGAAGAAGATAGAGAAGGGGACAAAAAATCATATTTCTTTCATTTCTTCCATTGACCCCTTCGAAATTAGGCTCTACCACCTGGTACATGCATTGAGCCTCCAAACCACACTACACTCACTTCGGATCCATGATTTACATCGGTTGAAAGGACTTTTAGCACTTAATGAGGGTTTAACGCCATCATGATTAGATGACTAATTATGTTTCGAGTGTGTTCGCAACATACACATCATATAAAATAGACATAAAGTTGGTCAGAGACCCACTAAACTAAAAGGAGAAAAGAAGGCGCCACAACAATTTTCTACCAACAATTTCTTGTTTTGAACCGTAGTCCGATGTGGTGTACGACTTATATGTCAGCTTTCTGCAGCGTGAAAGGGCCTTGATGTCGCTTAGAGAGGGGGATGGATAGGTGTTTTGAAGCTTTTACGAAAAGTTCCAAACCCTAAATGTGCTAGGATCAACTAAGTGCACCAACAACCTATGCTAAACAAGATTGACACTTAAGGAAACTAGAAAGCACAAGCTATATCACAAGATATGTAAATAAAGGAATAACTAAGAAATTCAAATTGGCACAAGATATATTAATATGAGCAAGTATGAATTGAGGAAAGTAATGGGCACGGGAATGAGATAACCACAAGTGAGTCTAGGATGCAAATTTATTCCAAAGTTCACACTCGTGAGAGTGCTAATTTCTGTTGGAGCGGTGTCGAAGCCCAAGCTTCAGAGCACCACAAAGTGGCTCACCTCATTCTCCTCTTTAGAATCACCCCCAACGGATGAACCTCGATTCACTCGGGTTGGTCTCGAAGGCAACAACCACACCTTTAGAAACTTCTCAGAAGCACACCACACACAAGGAGGCTTCTGGATTAACCTCAACAACCTAGGTATCTTCACAAACTTCTCGAAGAGAATACCAATTCAACACCACCAAACCGTCTAGGAGGCAGTGGACTCCAAGAGTAATTGACTCAAGGACTCTCACTAAAAAAATAAACGTGGGGAGCTCAAAGCAATGCAACAGATACAAAGAAAGGTCAAGCAACGGATGTGTAACTCACTCTTCAATCTCACAAGATGCAACTCAAGAAAGTAGGAGACTGTAGAGAGGGGAAACAATACATGAGATCAACAAATGGCTCCAAGATCTATCCAAAAATTCCCTTTCACATAGCGGGGAGATAGGGGGGTTGGGGAGGTATTTTTAGCTCAAAAGAGTGTTAGAAACATGTATGAACAACCACCAACCGGGAAGAAGAGCCCTTAAATACTCAACCCCTCAAAACTAGTCATTGGGCTCAAACGACACTTCTCTGGACATCCCGTGCCCACGGGATTCGGTGGGCATGGTACAAGACCGTGAGCATAGGAGGCTTGATGCCCACGGAATGAAACCCATGCCCACATCCTACCCAAAAACAACCCAACACAAAAAACAGAAAACATGCATAACTTTGTCATACAAACTCCGATTTCGATGTTCTTGGACTCATTCTAAAGCTATGGACATGCACAAGGTTCTCACATATAGAACCACCAATATTAGAACGGAAGAATTATGCAAAATATGCAAAGATTTGACTACTCTACATGCGACATGATCAAGCTACTCGCCCGAAAGTCCCTCTTTATAGTACGAGTATCAAACCTATAATATGGTCTCCCACCAAGCACCATGAGATTGAAAAAAATAGGAAAACCTAGATAAGTTATACCTTTGCGTTGTGCATTCCACTTGAGCTTGATGATGACGTTAATGTTTGCCTCAAGTTGGAATCGTTTTCCTGATCACAATCACTTGGTGAAGATTCTCGTATTGCTTCCCCGTATTGCAATGAGGGAAGCCTTCACTTAAGCACATCTTAACATGTACATTATTACAATGTGGACCACAACCTTCAAAGCATATAACCTCCAAATTTCATATCACCCTTCCACTTCTCAAAAACGATGATCATCTATCATCACTTGATGCCATCCTCACATAGGCTACTTGAGATCTTCCTTTTGATGCAAGCCTATGAGAAACACCTAACCCACATAGACATAACAAACACATAACATGAGTTAGTTCACAAAATGCAACTACTAGTTACTTATCATACCACTAGATCACTTGATCCCACACGGTACAATATTTGTGCTTGTGCATTGACCATCGAGAATACTCTTCTATTTTCATGTTGGTCAACCAACATATTTACTTCATGCTCTATCTTGGTTTATCAAAATCCACAACAAAATATTCATTTCACTTCGTTGCTTCGAGAGTGGACCTTTTGTGAAAGAAAAGGGAAAACAAGTAGTTCACCTGACGGCACCACTAAACTGTTAATGCCCCTGTCGTCTTGGTGCATGTCGCCCATCTTTTTAAGTTGGGGCCAATGAATCACCGATAACAAACCCATGCGACGTTAGTTATATTTTTTAATGTTCGTTAGAAATGTTATAATTATGTGCTGGAAAAAAAATACACCATTATACATATATTTTCTATCAAAGAGCTTTCATTGATTAAGAAGTGGGGTTATAGTCAGTCTCCAAGACCTGCAATGACATGTTGTTTGCTCCTCTAGCCACCACTATCAATGAGGCACCCAATGGCCGAACCCGACAAGTGATCGGAACATCTAGTACACCATTGGCATTCTGATTTAAGCGATGATCATGGTATTGGCATGCAATTCATGTGGTGACCATGAATTGGCTTGCCATCAAGCCTTGTTGCTTCCTTTTATTTATAGTGCAACAAACACAAGTTGTGCCATATTGTTGAAACACTATTCTTATCACACTGGCTAGGTACACATGCTTAATCACCTAGATCATGGGTTCAAGTGTAGGATCTCAATTTTTTTCTCAATTTTATTTGTTGTCGCTGACAAGTGGGCCCACACTGGGAGACACTCTTGTTCTCCACATTGGCCTCTCCGCTCCTCGGCCAAATCCCCAAATACCTCTGTCGGGCCATTGAGACAGGGGGTACCCAGGCCCGTCTGCCTGGGGCCCATGTCACGACGCAGGGCCTGGGTCCGGAGCGACTCACCCCAACGGCGCCGCGAAGGAGGGCTTCATGGGCCCCCGCCTCATGAGACGCCCCGCCGGAGGCTCCCCCGTCAGCCCCTGAAGGAGGCCTCGTGAGGCCGCCCCTTGGGGAGCCCCCGCAATGTCGCAAGTCCCCAGTGACCCGGCCCGCTCTCGGGGCGGCGCGCACCCTACCGAGCATCATCCGGGTCCACGGCAGGAAGCCTTTCCCCTTTGGTGCTAAGGGAGCAGGTCCAGCTCGCCAGCTCCCGAAGCGGCCCCCAAAGGTTTCCCTTTTGGTGCTAGGAGGTCAAAGCTGAGGCTCGCCAAGACGGAGGTCATCCCCGAGCCCACCAGCGCGTCACGAAGGGAAACTTTGGCAGGCGGAGACCACTTTTGTCAGGATAGACCGCAGTGCTGTCCCCTTTCAAATCGGCGCTTGTGGCAACCCTTACCACCGGATATTTTCGTGGAAGAGGGGCAAGGCCAGGTATAAAAGGAGGAGGCGACAATCATAGAGGACACATTGTATTCCCTTGCAACCACTACGCAATTCAGACAAGCAGGAGTATGGTTTTACACCGCAAGGTGGCCCGGCCCGAACCTGGGTAGATCGTGTGTTCATTGTTCCTTCCCCCCAAGCCCGAGCACGCCGGAGCATCGCCGTAGGATAGGGAGAGTGAGCGAGGTTGGAGAGCTGGTGCACCCCAGAGTTCGAACCTCTCTTGGGTCCCCGGAGCCCCGATTCCGACAACCTCCTCTCAATGGCTCTTGCTGATGACTTTCACCACCACCCTACGTTGCATACCCTCTCCGTCGATAATCGACACCGCCCCACGCTGTCCACCACCTTGATGGTCGGCAAGAAAATGCTAGGCGGGTGGAAGAAACCAGAGAAAATGAAGGTTAATATTCGTCGATCTATTCTGGTCCAGTTCAAATCACCTTGCATTATTGTTTATTACTGAAATGAAGGTATGGATTTGTAGTGCCCAAAGTATTTGGACACCAGGGGTTTGTGCGCCAAGGGACACATAATGAACTCCAAGGAGTCCTTCTTTAGGCATCCAGAGGGCTTCGAAGATGGGACGTTACCTTTGTTAGAATCATTATTTTCCTAAACAAGGTTTAACTGATTTGTTGTTAGTTAGTTCATCATGTTGTACTGGTACTTAAGTGTTGGTTTAGGTGATCAACGTGGTCTGCGTGTAAATGATGGACAGTACAACCGATGCAAAACACACATGCAACTGGTTTTGATGATTGGTTCTTAAGATTGATCAGTTTTACATAATTCTTATTTTTTTAAAGAACCTAGTAATATACATCCATGTCAAAAAAATGGAAATATGTTATTAGTAGGCTTGGTAAATTGGGATTTTTTTTGCTATATATAGTCCATGTATGATGCCAACATCCACCAAAACATAAGGAATGACATAGTGTACATTTTGGATCATACCTACATAAGCCTATTGATCTCTTCTACATTAATAATGTTTAAATATAAGCTAATTATACCAAGCCATGTTTGAATTTGGGAACATGATCACATAAGCCTAGCATAATTGAGGGATTATGGCTATATAGAGTTATCACACACATACTTGACAAATAAAGTACTCCGACGAATAGAGCAACATTTTTCCTTACAAAGCCATGTCTTAATATTTCTTTCTAAGAAGGGTAAAAAAAATTCCTTTGATTTTTCACAATTTATCCAATGCTTTACAAGAAAACAAGACCTAAAGAAGCTGGTCATTGTGTCAGTTCAGAAGACCACTGTTGAATCCAAATTGACAACGAAACATAGCTTCAGTTTCCATTGTTCTCTCACTAACTAAAAGTCAAACATTTTTGACTGGGACAACTTGGAAAGAATTTGCCAAAAAAATTCAAAGTTGGTATGAAACTATACTTGGATATTAGCAAATATGGTCCTCAAATCCCAGTGGATTTGGACAATCTTCTAATAACTCGTATGTGTAAGTTTTGTTAAACATACGTACCAATTTAAGGTTAACTTACTTGCATGATTGGCAATCTGCCTATTACTTCGTACTACTAGTAATTGTGGGATTTAATACTAGTTGTGATATACTCCCAATTAGTGGTAGTTGTACTAATCTTGCCTATATACAATTGGACAACTTACTACGCAAAGTCGTAAGAAACACAACAGATGGTAGACAACATGTAAGCTACTGATGGCAACACATGTGCCTAGGAAGAGATGCGATATGTCATCAATTTTTCTGATTGTATTGACTCGCGTGTGGGAAAGTACGAAGCTGGACTAAGTTATCATCCATCCATACAAGGCACTGTTGCACACTCTCAAGAGGTCCAACATTGAGAAGAAACTTCTGGTAAGACTTGTATTCATTTTCATGTTCTTCGTACACTCTTGGTAAATTAAATAGACCATAATTTGTTGCAATTGTGTCGAGTCGTGTTGTGCCTGATCAGATGGATGAATATGGTGAAATGCTAATTATTGTCCATCCTCAAACTGATATAAGAGACACATAATCGACCTCACAAACAGATGGACGCGTCGTCATCAATGGATGGTAGGAACTACTAAAGAAGTGCCAACTGGAAGTTGGAAACAAGATGGTCTTTGTGAGATTCTTTGTGATCCACCATGGACGTGCAATGGTTTTCCTCTTTTTCACAACCATGCTTTCGAGATCTGATGAAGAGTAGGTATGTCTTGTTGTGATGCTGCATGTTGATACTCCACATCTTCTGCTCATGTTGCGTGCTACTTTTGCTCATGAGGTGTTGATCCACCACGTGTTTGTTGCATGTTTAAACTAATTATGTGTTGTTAAGATATGTTGTATATTTTTTGTACTGATCCATATGTTGTAGGTGTGTGTACACTAATTATGGAGTGTTAAGTACTCCCTGTGTAAACTAATATAAGATCTTTTAGATCAGTGATCCACGAGATCTTATATTAGTTTACAGAGGGAGTACTTTTTAATGATATATGCTTATGTGATAATATGTTGGTGCAAATGCTTCATTTTTGTATGAATATATCATGTCACACTACAGTGTCCATCATCTAACAAAAATGAATATACTCCACAAATATATAAAATTAAAGCAACAAAAAATGCATAAACGGTCATAATCCGCAAGGAATAAACATGTTGTTCATCCAAAACTATATGAACTACTATGGAAGACTTCCACAAATACTTGGCAAAGAAAAGCATAAAAAAGCAAAAAAATAATCAGCTCATTCGGAATTATGGTTTACCGCATGAAGGTTCAAACCAAAATTTGAATTTCTCAACCTGAAAAGATTGACAAGGAAAAATATTGACGATACAAGATTGAAAATATCAATGCGAGCATGTACCAAAAAGAACCATTGGGTTTAGATGTGAGGATCTCTAGTTATAGCCAAAACAAATTTGACTTCAATATGTTCAAAACCCTGTCGTGCAGAGAAAATCTCCATCCAATCTTCTCAGTGAATCATAAAACCGTCAACGAATATGCACATGTCTTGTGTCACCTTAAATTAGACCACACCGTCAGCTAAGATGTCGGGGGGCTGCCTCGAGCGGACATATTTTGTTGTTTTATAATTCTTGTCTTGGTTCACAATTTATATGGTAAATGAGCTTTTATTGTTCAAGAAGAAAATATTTTGCAAAGTGGAATCATATAGTGGAAAGGGCAGTGATACGCACCGGCGCGCCGGCCCAAATTTGGGTCGGTCGGCCTGCAGCCGTGCGATCCAGCCAGCAAGAGCCGTGCGATCCCCCTCCCCCCACGTCATCATCTTCTCCCCCGCTTTTGTTTAGATCTCGTTCGCATGCGGCATGTCCCTGCCTCGGCCACCGCGTGCGTGTGCTCCGGCGAGACGCGCTCCGGCGAGACGCGGAAGCACCCGCGTGCTCTCTTTTGTCGTCGCCGCACGTCGCAGCACCCAGCCGCTCATCGCCGTCCATTTCCTTTTTGCCCCCGGCAGCTCTCGCCCTCCATGGCCACGACGCCATCGCTCGCGCTCGTAGCACTGGTGGTCGACGCTCACCGGGGTCCCTCAGGTCATCGTCGTCACGGTCGCTGGCAGCATCAGTTGCAGCCTGCCGGCTGGTGGAGTCAGAAACTCGCCGTGGTCACCATGGTGGAAGCTTCTACAGACGCTGGTTGCAACTTTGCCATAGCCGGTTGCAACTTTCGCCGTCCGTAGCTTCTGTCACCTCCAGTTAAAGCTTTTTTCCTTACTGGTGGTAGCTTTCTCATGTGTCGGTTGTAGCAATTTGAAGAGCTGGTTGTAGCACGGCGTAACATTGATTGTAGCAAAAATTCCCGGCACCGGCTTGTGCAATGAAGCAAAATTCGACACTGGTTGTAGTAAAAAATCGCTGGATGACCGTGGCTACAACTCCTGCAAACTCGGGATGCAACTCTGGCGAACGTGGTTGTAGCTTTTCTGGTGGACGGTTGTAGCATTGTCGACACACCTTGCCGGTTGCAGCTCCGGTATGCACGCGTTGTAGCATCTTTGCAAGCTGGTTGTAGCCTTTGTGGTACGTGGTTGTAGCTTTTGTGGTACCTGGTTGTAGCATTCGCGACACCGTCGTCGGCAGGTCCTCGTGCAACAACCTCATCTGCCATTCGTGCTTCACCCACCCCGTCGCCCTGCCGTTTGCACCTCCTCCGTCTGCCAGTTGCAGCTCTCACGTAGCTGGATGTAGCTTTTCCGTCCACCGGTTTTAGCTCCCCGGCGTGCTTCCTCTTCTGTCCCCGCCGTCCCGTGATGGCCTCGCCGGAGAAGCCATGGTGCTCGCCTGAGCCAGGACAAGAAGAGAGGCAGAGAGGTCCGCGGAGATTGGGATGGGGGAAAGAAACCCAGAGACGAAGGGTGTGCGGATGAGATGTGTGTGGAGGAGAGGATAGGGGAAAGACGATTGCGTGTGGGCCCTTGTGTTGCATGGCGTCCGCGTGGGCGAGCGGCCGGCTGGGCGTTCGGCTGGCGCGCCGGCCCCAAACGTTTTCCTAATGGAAATGATTGTCACTAATAGTGAACTTGAGTGAATTTGGATATTCATACATTTTTCAAGCAAATATTGATTCATGCGATATATGTTATGAAAAGGTTGTCTTGATGGAAAGTGTTGTTCTACAAATAGCCTTCGGATATTTGAAATTTTCTAATTCTAGTGTGACAACTTTGATCAAAGTTTGTCTTAGTTGAGTTCAGTCTGTCAATTGAGATGCTTTTAGCTGGAAGATGGAAAATCATTTTTCGCGATATTGGGACTTCATAGTGCACATGAACTTGGAGAGCAGACCAGTGCTAAGACTAGGCTGTCAAGATAACGAAAAGAAAGCTGATGAAAGGAACTCTCCGGTTGAGACATATCAAGAATTTAGCAGCCCAACGACCTGCCAACTAATAATGGAGAAAGATACGATGCTGGGAGGTGTTATGTCGTTGCCATTCCAAACTCTTACTTGATTAGCTGTGTGTATACATAAGAAACGCACAAGACCACCTCAAGAGCGTGCCATTACTGAAAAAGGCTTTCGTCCCGCTTTATACATAAATCAACGATCAACAACAGACGGGTACAAGCGCACGCCCCCACAACACACGCACACACCCAAGGCAGGATACACCACCCCTAACACAAAGAGACGTAGCCGCATACGACGAACCGTGTACTTCAAGCGGTGCCTTCAGGAAGGAAGCGACACCGGAGCGCCGCCACCGCCCGATCCGAGGATCAGAGTTTCTCCTGGAGCAACACAACGGGCAGTGAGAGCCGCGACGATGCCTTCAAGAAGGGAGCGAGCTTCGCCGCCGCCGGTCCGTCCGAAGATAGCACGGGTTTTCACCCCGGCCAACACACCGCCACCGAACGCCACACCCCGGCTACCACACCGCCCACACGACCATGGCCACCGGGCAGCACCGAGCCACGGGCTTTGCCCATGAGCACCGCGCTACCACCACCAGGGCCGCCGCCCCGGCATCCAAGACCTTGACACTACCTCACCCAAGACCCGCCGCTACCACAACCAAAGAGATGAGCGGAAAGGTCCCACCTATCGCACCCCTGGGCGACCCCCAGCGTCGAGACCCAATAGGCCGGCCAAAACTGGCCTCCATCGCTCCGTCCTGCAGCCCCGGGCGCGAACCGGGCTCGGTCCTGCCGCCGGGCGCAAGACGAGCACGTATCCTGCTGTCGACCGCGAGACGGGCACAATCCTGCGGCCGGCACGAGACGAGCTCGGTCCAACAGCCCCGGGAGCGAGACAAGCGATGAACCGCAACTGGGAGAAGGTCAGCCCTCTGACAAAAGTAGCACCCGGGCGACGAGGAGAGGGATCGAAGGCCGACACAAGCCGCCTACGGACGGGCCGACGCTGGGATAAGCCAGCCGCCACCGCGGCCGACCTGCCAAGCACACCACCGTGCGCCGCCACCACGCCGTCGCAGCTCACCCCACGCAGCCACCGCGCCACCAGCATGCCGGCGATGCCGCAGTCATCGCCCCGAGCCGCCGCCAGCGACCAGGGCCAGATCCGGGCGGATCTGACCGATCTCACCAGGCACCCACCGCTGCACCCCCTTGCCCCGCCGAACAGCCATTGAGAGGAGGAGGAGGGAGCCCACCGGCTGTCACGCCGCCACCCCCGCCGGCAGAAGGCCACGACAGGGGCAGGAGCCGCCTGCGACCCGCGCCACCCTCGGCCCGCAGCCCTTGAAGCCAGATCCGGACGACCGTGGCAGCCGCCGCAGCAAGCCAGGGCCGCACCTCCACATCGACGCCTGTCACACCACCGACCTGGCCCCGGCGCCACGCGCACCGGTCCGGCGTCGTGCTGCCACGCCCGTCACAAAGCGCAGCATCCCGACAAAGATGCCTCGACCCACACCAAGCCCCCCGTGCGAGGAGATGAGGTCTCCCCGCTGCCGCCGGCGGCGGCAAGGGAGGAGGGGAGGAGGGGGCCCTGGTGGCGGCGGTTGGGTTTGCCTCCCCTACCGCTCGCGGGAAGCAAATTTTCGGGGCCTGGAACAACTCGAAAAAATAATGCGTCACATTCCAGAGGCGTGCCATTGGCGCACCCCAACCCCAGTGCACACCAAGAACGGCTAAAGGTCCATACTCTCTTGTGCGATTTGGAGTTGTCATTTCATAGCACTGTTAGCTACATCATGTGCAGATCAACTTAACAGTTTTCCATCATTTTTCACTACGTTTTGTTACCCGTCCCAGGCCACGGTAAGCTGCATATCGTTGTTATATGGTGTGTTACCAGGTAGTACTTCACACCCCACAACCATTGATCGGAATGAAACAACCACATATAGTCCAACATTTCATTGAGGATCTACATATATACTGGCAGCAAACCTCGCTGACGACTGACAAGAGTAAGACGTTAGGGCATGAACTATGGAGGCATCACCATGCGTATGCCCCAGTGAATCCACGCAAGCCGGAAGAAATGAAACCACCGTCTGGCCAACGCGGCACTAGTGTGTGGTCCAGATTTTCCAGTGTCCTCTCTTTCTTTTCTACGTCAAGCACACTGGGCTTCTCTTGCTTTTCCCATGCATACTGCTCTTTTCTCTTCTCTCTCTTTGCTTTTCATATGGGGAGGCTGGCTCTTCTGCAAGCATCACCTTTGGTCTGCAGGCAACACCTTTCACTGAGATGGGCTTATTAAGACAGACGTGGCAGCTGGGGCACTAGTCCATGCTGGAGCGTTGGCCATGCCCTATAGGCGCGGGTGCCAAAGCTCGACCCGCCATTGATTGCAACAAAGGACGGCCATATGCCATACGTAATGGAGAACATGGCGTTTAATTCATCAGAATACTGATGATGAATGAAGTTTCAAATTTCCTGGCCAAGCCAACTCTGCCCTAAGCAATGTACGAGCATTACAAACCTTTCATCTTCTCCTCCACCAACTCAATGCAGCGGTGAAGCACTAGTTGAACAGGATTTAACTGGCAAGCCATCTGATTTTCTTCCTCACCGCCGTCTTTCTCGAGCTCTGATTGAATCGCTGCAACAGCTGATCTTAGTGGCATCAGCCACTCTGAGTACACGGCTTGTATTGTTTTGTCCCGGAACATTGTTGCTGATCTGGATCCTAATAAAAAAAAGATGAAAACTTCTGTTAACACACCAAATGTCCATCAATTCCAGGATCCGCTCTGCCATGAGCAAGCCTTGATCCATCTACCAGGAGACTTGGAAAGCAATACATCAAGGGTTTGCAAGAACAGTTACCTCTTGAATCTATTATCAGAATCAATCTGAGCAAGTTCAGAGCAGATAATACCTGCTTACAGACAGAGAATGGGGACCACATCAGATTGTTTTATAAGCATAAACTATAGAATGCTAACAAAGTGAAATTAGCAGGATGATAACAGGGGGAAAATAGTTTATCAGCACTTAGAAAATGCGTGCTTAGACAAATGACGTCGATGCTCAAAATATCATCATAGACAGTGGACTGGGAACTGTTTTATCCTGACTGTCTACTACAGGTGCTATCAACTGCTATCTCCGATCATTTTCCTTTTCATCTCCCTCTAAATGCGGACTTTTCCCCCAAGAGCGGTGTGAAAAGTTCTGGGCCAAGTTGGAAGGATTTAAGGAGGCTATCAAGGAGGCGTGGAAATGCAGTCCAGCGATCGCTGGCCCCTTCAAGCGTTCTGGATAACTCTTTTCAGGAATGCGGCAAGCGATTGCCAACGCAGTGATTCTGCTTTTCGATGCTGCTCAGGACTCAAGGCTTCAGTCCCCAGCGGAAATATAGTTGAGAAGATCCATGAAGCTTTCATTCTCGGGTTGTCTTCACAGGAATGCACAATTGCTCGGCGGCATTCTAGATTGCAGTGGCTACAGGAAGGCTACAGAAAGGAGATGCAAACACCAAACTTCTACACATAGTAGCCAATGGGAGAACATAATCAAGCTCTCATCTCCCTGATCTCCAAGAAATTTGACGCCGTGGAGGTAGGAGATTACCGCGCAATCAGCTTAGTATATAGCTTCTCTAAGTTGTTGGTGGTGCAGCTTGTTAGTTCAAAGCAATCAGCGTTAATTAAGGGTAAGGATCTGCATGATAAATTGATCCTGGTCCAGCAAGTTGAAGGCAAACTTCATAAACGAAAGGCTAAAGGTGTTTCGTAAGCTCAACATTTCTCGCGCCCCTCTCCTAGTATTTCTTGTCTGAGATCCTACGTGCCAAAGGATTTAGCGATAGCTGGAGAACCTGGATTGCCATTCTCCTCTCTTCTGCCAGCACCCCTATCATCGTGAATGGAAGTGTGGGGGCCAAGGTAGTGCATGCTCGTGGTTTGCATCAAGGTGACCTAATCTCCCCCCACCTTCTTGATAGCCTTAGTTAGCCGTGTTTCACCTATTTATTATCTTGGCCCCAGATACATTGACCGTGTTTCACTTATTTTTGTGGCTAACTTTCAACAGAAAATATATAAAGTAAGCATAACACAGCATAGTTCAGCAACCACAAACTGAGCTAACGTTTAGGAAAAGTTGTGCTGCTGGTGTATCAAGTATTTGAGTTTGTGAAATCAAGACACTGACGTCCAATTACTGATTTGAGGGAGCTAACCCACCAACTTTCCAACGTTGAGCAATCAAGACTTTCCCCCAACAACCTCTGTGTACAGCTTTAAACGTAGCAAGGAACAAAAGAAAAGGGTACCTCTTCACTGTGATCTTGAAGACTAGGAGGACCACCTTCTGGAGGCCTCAAGATCAGCTCCACTAACTCGAGCACCTGAGAAGCCCAAGGTGGTGATTCCCCAACATTTTTTGATCGATCAGATTCATTAACCTGATCAGCTCGACGGCTCTCCCTCAAAACTTCATTCTTCACCAGATCCAAAAGAATTGCAGTCTGAAAGAACAATAAATAAAGTAAACACAAGCAAGGATTTGAAGGATGGAGTTCAAAAATGAAGTTCACATCAACAAGCAACATGCCCATAATGAAGTTATACAACAAATAAGGCTGGATGGAGAAACTGAGAAACTGAAGTCCATAATGCTGTAGTACGATTATTTATTTATTCTCTCTTTTGCTTAAATATACATCTCAGGCATCAACAAGTTGGTGCTCTCAAATATTCCAAAGAATAGTGGACATTAGAAGTTTTCTTACCAAGGAGGGGAACATACTATTCTCAATGAGGGCCTGTAAGATATCAAATCTCTGAGTGGATGGCACCACTGAAATAACCTGATAAGATTTATAGTGAACACATGCACATATTAAAAAAAAGGGACAGTGCCACAGTAGACTACAGACTATAGAGGGTTATGCAAAATTTGAATACAACCAATTTTGCTGTATTACTATGTCATGAGCATAAATGGCAACAATTAAATTTTCGTGTTTACTCCACAAGAAATTACATGAAATGAATTTATGATCTGTGGAGAACGAAAAATAATGAAACAGAAGCCCGGCAGACTAATAATCTTCTCTTTGCACACACAAAGTGAATTTAAGATACATACCCTTTTCAGGGCAGAAAAGGCTTTCTTCCGCATCAGCGTATCTGGGGCAGCTATCATGACTCTTTCAATGGCCTGTGGAAATACTTATAATATTGATACAGTATAATCAAATAGATTGACTCACCTCTAAGAAAGTGCAAATATTACCTTGAGTATGGCAAAAATTTGAGTGGAACATGGGAAATCAACATGATCGTTGGTTTCCTCAGTACACTTATCATCAACTAGAGTCAACAATAAGTCCAGACTGTGAGATTTGATTGCCCATGAGTAATTAACTGAAGACAAGACATATCTAAACATGTTGATTGCTTCCCATTTCTTAATACAATTGTCTTGAACTTCTTTCAGTGCTAATTCAAACTCTGCTCCAGCATATTTTGACATGTCATCATCCATAGAGGTCCACACAACTGTAAGAGAGCTCAAGAATGTGACCAACCAGCTTCTAATAATAGTGAAAGTGGTGTGATAGGAAATATTTTCAAACCTACAAGACTTGCACCGTCCATAGCAAAAGAAAAGCAGTCCAGAAAATTGTCGTCATCTTCTACATCATTTTGCGGACATATGCATCAGTTAGCAATGAAGCAAACATAATACAAATATTCCAAGGAACCAGAAAAATGGGAATGATTTGGATGAGTCACCTTTAGAAAGCTTACTGGTGGCTGAGGTCACATCATTACCAGTTAAAAGACCCAAATAGGTGAACCCGCAAAACATAAGAAGTTTAGAAAATTGAAGAACAACTGAACCACAAGTAGACAGAATATTCTGATGTTTGCTTTCTGATGATACAAGAGCCTGCAAAAGAGCCTTGTATGTCAAAGTGGATGTAACATACATGGATAGTCTAGAAATAACATCCATTTTTTTACTCACTATGTTTTGAAGGGCGTATAGACCAAGTATAGAACATAGCTCTTCCTTCCTGTGGTTGACCTTTTAGTGAACAAAAAATACCTCAGAATCAATAGAACAAATGACATGGTTAAAGAATTGTATTTAAATCAACAAACCATTGTTTTGCACATTTCTTGTATAGCATTGCCAATTCGGAGGGCTGCACTGAACAGATCAACAGCAGCCATTCCATGTTGCCCATCACATTCTGATAAATTAGCATGCATAACTCGAAGGATGGCAGGAAGTACGACCTTTACTTGCTCAATATGTCTCCTCTGAATCAAAATAAGCGCTAGTCGAAAGAACAATTAGCTATGAAGAACTCAAATCCATATGATGGCAATCGGTAAAAAAAATTAGACAGCAGGTGTGCAACATATCTCTAGCATGTACTCCCTCCATTCCTGAAAAGTAGGAGTAATTTTTGTTTGTCAAAATTCCTGGAAAGAAGTCGCAAGGGTACTTTAGCACTAGGTCACCCGAAAATACCCCTTCTCTATAGTCGGTGCACTGGTGAACTCAACAATGGATGTAATTATCACTGCTCGTCTATCAGACATATATGGTCATGGTTCGATTGAGGAGACGCTGAGTGTCCAGCCAGGATAATTTACAGACGATCTTGCTCATTAATGAGGGGTAAGATGGGATCCACACACGAGCACCTCCATGATCTTAGCAAAACAAAAATTACGAATTGTTCATGGGAATGGAGGGAGTATATATCTAATCTATGTACAGACAAAATGTAAGGAGGGCATCAGGTTGAATTTTCAAGGCAAGAAACTGTTGCCCCTTAGCAGAATAAATAATTAATGTGGAATATGTAGAAGTGTTAATATAAAATAATGTACTTACTGCTGGCGAGCCCATCTAGTAGAATAACGAAATATGCTGGTCCATTTAATGCCACTGGTGTATCTAATGCCTGCATCAACACAAAGGTAATAGTATGAACCAAAAGGGTGATTAGATAACAGGAAAGAACTGAGAATCAGCTAGAGAGAAAGAAAAGGATGATATTAGCATTTTGAGAATATGAGAAGCTGCTTAATGATGAATGGGTGCTACAGCCCTGTGACCCAGGTACTTCATATTCATAGATCTGGACACACAACATCAATTCATAACCAAGGATTTTAAAATTACCAGTGTCTTTTTTAAGGAAAATAAAACATACTATAAAGCAACCATCTCAGAGCCCAGGCAGGTATCAATCACATAAGTGCGGAAATCAGCATAGGCACAAAAGTACACACAAATGCAAAGGACACCATGGTTGTATACTACCGTCCTGCATTAAAACTTGAATAGATAGGCCAAAATGTCACTCCCTGACAAAAATCTACAGTCAGAACTTAGATTAAGTTTGTGTGGTAATGCTCCCTAATTACCACCCCCCCCCCCCCCCCCCCCC
>CBMN010036463.1:0-12386 GCA_000582825.1 Hordeum pubiflorum
ATTAGTCCCGCCTGCTCAGTCCCGGATCCGGAACCGGGACAAAAGGCCCTCTGGAACCGGGAGCAGAGGCATGTTTTCTACTAGAGAGACCTGGAGGCCATTGTCAAAAATTGGCAAACAAGATTCACTAGGATCGACAACTACCAAACTAAATCGTGCAAGGCAAATGGTTGTCATATTTATATCGAGGAGCACCATCTCCATTGCTAGTTTCCACCCACTATTGTAATCCCTCGAGAGAATAAACACCATAAGGCATGACATAGTCCTTTTTACCCATATTATGAGGCCTAAACCTGGTAAATCTCTTGTGTCTTGTTGCCATTCTATTAAACTCATTTAGTGGGGTCCTCGTTGTTGCCTACCTACCCTAATTTCGATATATACACCCACATATACATGATAGGCCCAATTTCGTTGTTGATAAACGAATAACATAGTCTAGCGAAAGCCAATGCATAGATAAGTAGAACACCCATGATTCCACACTTGAGAAACACAACATGAACAATTAATTCAATGTCTCTAAAATAGAGTATTATTTCATACTGACATGCACGAGTTAAATATTTTTGTATGAACCTCTATATTTGAGTACAGTACTGGCTGATTCTACTAGACCTTCAATCCGTTAACTTACAGTACTGTTATATATGTGGTTGTTCATTATAATACTTATGTTAGGAGACAATTGTAAGTATTTAATTCCAAGGTCATAGAAAGGTACATTATATCATTAACCTTGTTAATGATGTTGTGAAGGATTTATACCTCTATTTTTTCCTTCCAAAAATGATTACCAATACAAACTCCTAAAAGGATTAAGATAACTATTTCCCCTAGCAAAGTACACACAGAAAAAGATGGGTATTGTTAGTTTTGAGTAACACGATGGGCACAACTGAAAGAATTTTACAATTTATTAATTTACTATACACTCTCATAGTAATATTTTCTTAAGCTACAAATGAAATTCTATATATGGCTCTCAAGTATACTCATGTTATAACAAAACAATTTGGTTTTTGGATTCATTCTGGTAATAGCTAGACTTTTGATGACCGTCAAGATTTAAGACTCACCAGTATATATGCCACAACAAGTTCTCTTGAACTCTCAACACAGTGCTCCCATCCAAACTTTGCACCATGGTCAACAATGGTTCGTCGATTGATCGATCCAAAAAGTTGCTATTGAGCTTAATTCACATTCATCTATGTGATGCGTGAAAATCATTGAGTTTCATGTCTTCTTAACCCTCAGACTTTAATTGTTTGGCAAGTTATAGGATGTATTGAAGGCGGATTGTTTCATAGATATATAAGACCACCCAGACCATCACTTATAGAAAATCTTGCATATAATTTTGCATACACGTACTTCGTTAAGGGAGCATCATCAAAGCACATGATTAGTGCCGGTGGGAGGTGGGGAAAGAGCTCACAATAGGAAGGTGTATTTGACGAAGTCAAGAAGATAGTAACATGTGATTGAGGCTATCAGGAAGTCATCCCAAGAGCTTGGAAGAGCTCCAACACCATATAACCGAGGAACCAGGAAATAGGGAGCATAGAAACAATCACTAGCATTGATTAACAGTAACAATTCCGAATGACAGTACACGACGCGTCATGGCATAGGAAGAAGAAAATGGTGCTAGAAAGGGTGTGATGAATGGACCATCACAAGGGCGCGGTGGACGAGATCAGGATATATTTAGTATGTGAGTACACAAGGGAGGATCCAATCTAGGGACACCTAAGATGTACAAGAGTATAGAACGGTTGTGTTTTCAGTTTTACAGTTCTACTAATACAATGGTAAAACAAAAATCTGAGGTTTTCTAGCATAATTTCACTTTCTAGAATGCCACATACTTTTAGTGTGTAACAGATTTTCCATTGGTATCTCCCTTTTAAATAAATCATAGCATGTAAGTCAGAGTTTCTACAGGACCTTAAATAGGAGTTTGTATAGGCCATTACCAGTGTTGTTTCTCTAGGGCGGCGATTTTCTATGCACATCACAGCTGCCTACATCTCTTAGTCTGTGTCGGTGACTTTCCGGCTGATTTTTCTATAAGCTCATGGGTTTCAAAAAATTTGCTGTATTGAGGCAAATTCCCAGGGGCATTATCGAGCTATGCTCACAGAGCACCGTAAGTGCATGCAAGAGGAACAAGACTTTGGCACCCCCAAGATTTTCAATGTATATTTATTTTTTGTAAGGGTGTGTTTGTAAGGACCAGTGATAGTTAATACTCCCTACGTTCCTTTAGGTAAGGTCTATTTTTTCCGCACGGTGACCAAGGCAACATATTATAAATCATTTAAGAAAAAATTAACCTTGGCAAATTTATTGGTTGGTGGCAAATAAATAATTTAGGCTAGGAAAGGAAATGATACATGCAATAAGGGGAGATATACTTTCCTTCTTATTTTACAAAGAAAGATACATGCAGTCAGGAGAGAGATACTTCCCTTTTTGGAGGGCTAAAACGGATTATGAGGAATTAGAAGAAATGCACGTTACATTGTGGAATTTTATCAAAAAGCAGATACACCTTATATAAACAAATGGAGCGAATACATGACAGTAGGCCTTTTCGCAAAAAATAGCCTAGGGGCTAAATTTTCTTATTGCAGATTGCACATGTGCACAGTCCACAAAAACTGTTAAATTCTTAACTTAGTTGAGATACCAATTACCTAGCACTCCATCGTTTCTTTATAGTCTGCATCTAATCTTTTAGGATTATTATTAATAATTATGTGCCTTACCTATTTGCACTAATGTATGTGTCACAAGCAACTTCTAATTGGAGAACGTTTTCCCACAACAAGGGACTGATCCATGCACCACATGCAACCTAACATTTATCTTCCTTGGCATGCAGGTCTGGAGTTATATGCATGTGAAAGAGTAAATTAAAGATTTTGTGTAGATTATAGTTCTCCTAACTTTGAATAGCACATGTGTGAATCATGTCTATTACTTGAACATTGAAAAACCAAAATGTTGCATGTATATGCACTTTTAATTGTTACCGGAAATATTATGATACATATCGGCATTCAATAATTCCATCCAAGACATGCTAAACATGTACCTTTGCCTTCATTCCATCTTCTGCTAACCACATGTAATCATAGACTCTTGGAAGATGTTTCTTTAAAGCATCTGAGTTTGGATTTTCTACCCAACAACAAATCATGCTCAATGCCTAATATCCAAAAGGCAGACATATGTTAAAAAAAAGTTCAGGTTATTAGGACATTATAATTGTAAATTATGCATTTACCTTGTCAACGGGACAAATGGTGATGTATTCAGTTGTTTCATCATTATAATGAATATGTTCCATGAGCTTAGTCAAAGCCTTTTCTCTTAGCTTGTTGGTTGGACAACAACTTAACACGGGCTCTACAAACTTATTAAGATAATCGAAAAAGTTCTCTGCACCTTTGATTGAGGACACCGAAGGTCTTCCTATGGCCAAATAAGAAGGATACTAAAGCATTGGAAAATCGGAATATTCCTTCTTTTCCGGCGTTAGTACATAACTTTTTCATAAACTTTGAGAATCATGATCCTTTCATTAATTACAAATAATTTTATTATCACAACTATTGATCTGCATATTTCTAATACATTACAAAAATGTCTATACCAACCCACAAGTCTGGCAAACTGTCATGTTTAGAACCCCTTACACTCTTGTAGGGTTTATGGTGTGGAAACAATTATGGCACATACAAAATGGTTCATGCCATCTTATACAAGCTAAAAATAATTGTAAACGTGAACATTTATAGCATTATAAATGTGTTTTGTTCAAACAAATGAAAAACACTAACAAATAATTAGTAATGTAAGTTGAAGTTTTCTATTAGTATAAACTTTAATAACTTGAAACAATGCATATACATAAATAAGATCATATATTGTCCGGATGAAGACTTAAAACTTAAGATAATAACAAACCTTGGCACAAGATTCACGCGCCTTATTCCAATCAATATTGCGATATGGAATGTTGTAGAGCTCCTCTCGTAATGCCAATATAGTTGGACTAATAGGCCCAACAAATTTCTTCCCATAAAGATATGCCATTGACATATACACCATTCGACAAAAGCACCAAAAATGCCCTATAATATATTATCATACGAGAATGTCAAGTCAAGGTCATTATTGGTCAATCAGAAAAACAAACATCTCTTGTGTTATCTAAACTGAAAAATGTTTAACAAATGGATTTCAGTGAAGAAAACTTAGTTGGATCATTCATTAACTCTTATTCTATCTTGTAGATTATCAGGCATGTAATTACTTGATATTCGTTTGTTATATCTTTATCTTTTAATAAATAATTTATTGGAAACAGTTAACCCAACTAATGTTGCTTGGCACATCTTTAAATGACTATGTTTTTATAAGTAAATAAATGTAAACTGGTGGTCAAGAATCTTTGATATTACTGACATATTTATTTTAAATATATTCATAAATGGATTGCAATGTATAATATGGAACATATATATTGATAGATTGGAAAAAAATGTGGAACATGCACCTCATTAAAATTGGAATGTCCCTACAGTGGTCAAAAAAATTCATATATGGTTCAATAATCATTCTTATGGTGTAAGCTTGTAAAACGCATACCTGGATGAATTGGAAGAAAATATGGAACCATCCATAATTCTGGAAAATTTGGATTGTTTCCTAACCAGTCGTAGGCACCAATTATCTGAGATTGCATAGAAAAATAACATATATAGTTCGGCTTAGTTTATTCAAGGGTTGGTTGATCTCTCTCTCTCTCTCTCTCTCTCTCTCTCATGATTAATAATGTTTATTCAAAGTTCACTTTCCTAATTTCAGTCTTCTCAACTTATATGTACTATGAAGCCAAATGGGAAAGTGGGGCGGTAATGACTTAACATAAGGCAATCATCTAAGTAATTCCTCCTACTTTATATTTATCTACGTTATGGAGTATAAAAATTATCCTTTTATTATGATGCATACCGTGAGGAATATCTTTCCCCATTGTGGTAAGGCGGTAGCACTTCCATGTGACAAAATCCAAGCTCGCACTTGGGCCAATGCACCATTATCGCAATCCAACATCTCACCGAGAAACCTTAAGGCTGCATAATTTAAGCATGAGCAAAACATGTTGCTTGGACCAATAACATGTGTCCCCCAACCACCATCCTCATTCTGCATAGATTGTAAGGGCAAATGAATTTTCACACTTTGATTACTTAATGAAACTATATGCTTGAATATACATGCCTGATGATTGTAAATGTGACGGCATATCTCACGTTGATGTTTTGATGATATGACGATGTGAAGATCTTTGGTAACATATAAAGAGAATATCTGAAATTGCAAGATAAAAATCACCCATAATGTAGAACCGGAATAAAAAAATTATAAAGCATGTAGATCAAACATACTTGTGGAGCCGTTATTCCATAGAACCAAAATAATATATGACATGTTGGCCGAGTCACCTAATGTAATTTTCTAAGAACCCAAGTGTGCTCATTCATAATCGATGAATCCACTATCAACTTCAAAATGGACACATTGCACGTTTTAAGCAAGGTGGACAAGTTTGTGGGTAAAATGAAAAACATATGACTGGATGTTTCGGGGATCTAGTATCACTCAAATATTCGTATATAGAATGTTTAGGATTTTTGCTGGATGCATGTCCGTGTACTACACATAAAATAAACCAAAATGACTAGTAGGTCATTCAGAGACCATTCAATCGGCCTTTTGAAATGTATTTCATTGCTAGTTTGATTTCATGAGTTTTTTCTATCTTTAATACGATGCATGTAAGAAAATATTGCTACGATGCAAAATGGTATAGCAGTGTCAATGTTCTTTTGTGTAACATATAGTTGATGGTTGCCGCCAAGGGTGAAAACTTGGGAACCCGGTCACATCAACCAGATCTAGTCACTGTCGTACACCACGACCGAAAAGAACTAGGGCGCCCAAGCCCTTTCACTAATTCTGAAGACCCAGTCAGCACCATCAGATCTCTTATCAATTCCAATCTCGCAAGGGTTGCTGAATCAGCGGCGAAAAATATATCTTTAGGTTGTCTTTTATGCCTCCTCGCTGTAATGCTCAATCACCAAACTCACGTATTCAAGGACGCGCCTTAAACCATTGGTTACTGACCGTGATCTTGAAGTTGCTAAAAAAATAAAAAATAGGCGGGTGGAGAGAAGCCATGCCGCTTCCATTCATCAACTTTGGCAGAATAAATATTTGAAATGTAAAGTTTTAGTGCAAGGGGTTACTATATAGTTTGGATCATGGTGTTGCATGGACAAGAGACACAAGGGACATTCACATCCCTCTAAAAGTTTCATTCATTTCCATATTATAGTTATGTCCCAAAAGTTAGAAAACCTACTAGTATGTGTTTCCCGCAACACTATCACTTATAGTTTACCTTTTGTGTATTAGCAAAATAATGCGTAGCAATATACAGAGTTGCATCTTTTGAATGGAATACTTACAAACATAGGCATAAGGAACATAATTCCATTATTGTCACCAGGCCAATGACCATCATGCGCTTGTAGCGTGCAATACTGATTTAGAGCCCGCCTCAATGATGCTGAAATTATTTTTTCTGTGACTTCTGCATTATCATCGAGATGCACTTTTGGGATATTTGCCGGAAGGGAGTTTACTTTTGCATACTGCAGTATACGAAATATTTGAAGATTATAGTAGATGGAAACTAAAGCAGAAAAACCATGACAACATGGAGGCATAATATTAAGCTGGTATGCAAATATGTTTGAGGACAGTTTATACTTTACCACTGTTTTATAATGCCCGCACATACAATAATATTTAATTTGACTCTCATTTAGAGCAATAATTATAAGTTAATTACTCTAAAACTCATATCACAGTGGCAAATCCTCTGAATGGCCTTCATTATTAACCTAGCCGTCACCCCCTCCCCCCTCCTACGTCGCTCCCGCTAGCGACCGGGGGGCAACCCTAGCGCCATCGTCGGGTCAGGCCTCCCGCTCCTCCCCCTCCCCTCGCCGCTGCCGGTGCACGCCGCTAGGGAAAGCCCGATCGGTGTCGGCGGCGGCGGGGTTTCGCACTCCCACATTCGAAGATGGCTGGCGCGGGCGGCGGTGCTTCAGGTGGCGGCGACATGCGAGCACAGGGCATGTCGGCATTGTGGTGGGCGTTTGGCGGCGGTGTCACGGAGGTGTGGCCAGGCGCGTTGGGCTGGGAGGTGGTGGCGCACGTCGCGGCTGCAGTGGCCCGATCTGGTGCGGTTCTGAGCGGATTCGGGCAGCGGTGATGGCGGATGGCCTGGTGGCCGCTGATGGTTCCTCCTGCCTCTCCTGGAGGTCTTCCACGTGCCTCCATAGGTGCGTGCAAAGGCTTCTACGCGACTGCGGGGCTGGTGGCGGCGCACTCATCCTGGATCTTACATCATGATCGGGGAAGGCGGCGCGGGTTGGGCAACGGCCTGGCATGGTTGTTGCTCCGGCCGTGGGTGACGACATGGGGAGGTCCGACACATGGGTGGTGGCCTCCTGGTTGTGCAGCGGCTACACTGTGGCTCGGCGGCTCTGCCCGCGGCGATGACCAGCTTCTACTCCGGCGTCGGCTCGTCTGCGGGCAGACTGTTTTAACCTTCGCTTCATCCCCTAGTCATGTGCTTGATACGTTCGCCGGAGGGTGGTCCACTCGCAGCCCTCGTCCTCCGTTGAGGGACGACTATGCCACGAGGAGTGTCATGGAATCATCCTTGCCTCCTGTCATTGGTCTGTGCCATCGGGGATCTCGTCCCTTGCGTGGGAGGGGTGGGATGGGGCGATGGCGGCCAGTTCAGGTGACCCAGGGCTGGTTTTTCGGGGTTGTGGGCTGCCCAGGAGTGTTAAAAGACGTGTCTTTTCTTCTCATATCGTCGTTCGCCATAGCTGTGCATCTCGGTTGGGTGATGTTGGGATCTTGGTTGCCGGGGCGGCGGCCTTGGTGGTGGGAGCCGCAGGTCTCGTGGGCGGGGCTCGTGGCTCGGGTGTGGTCTGGCTGCCATGGTCATGCGGACGGCATGGTGGTCAGGGTGCGACGACAAGTGGTGGTGGCGCAGCGAGCAGTGGGTCCAGGTACCCCGCCTCGATGGTGAAGAGGGTTTGCCGGGGTGAAAAACCATTCTGGTCCAGCCAGGTCGACAGCGGCGGCGCCTATGGTTTCATCCCCTTCTTGAAGGTGTCGCCGCGGATTCTCCTCGATCCGTTTGATGCTCCGTGGGAAACCCCGATCTCTAGATCGGGCGATGGCGGACCCTTCATGAAGGGATGGTCTTGGAGCTCTTGTTTCGTCCCGCTCGGCTTTTCTTTGTCGACCCTGATCACCTCGAGCGATTTGTAGTGGGCTTGGTGTAGTCGGGTGCTGATAGCCATTCCTGTCACCCGTGTATCTTGCCGTGTGTGTGTGTGCGTGCGCGTGTGTGAGTGTGCGTGTGTGATGCTGGGTGGTGTGTGTCGAGTTGAATACTGGATTGGTCTTGCTTTATATATAAAGCGGGGCGTGAGTCTTTTTCAGTTAAATTCTTTTGAATGCAAGTCAAGAAATATACTGTGTACTTCTCAAGATTTTATTTTCTTTTAATAAAGATGGATCTGTGCATCGTGATAATGCAGGAGGACGGGGTCTACCCATTTTAAAATAAAAATAAAGAAACCTCATTTAACGGAGAAAATGGTTAGCACAATTAATTTCTGATCGAAACAATTTTTGTGTAATTCGTGATATACGATATGGAAAACATTTTTGACATCCAAACACAAACTGATATTTTTGACTAGTAAGAGAACGACTTTCCTTGTTAGCGCGGTTGGTTAGTATAATGGGAGTCACAAGCGCGTACCTGCATGCGCATAAGAAGATCCTGTGACTCCCTCTTCTCCAGACGGCACCGCGTATACTCTTGGCGCAACCTCTCAACCTCTGCGCGCTCCTCCGGCGTACCGAGCTCAGGATCGAACTCCCACACTGCTCTACCGAGGAAGTTACTTGCGGAATGCAGCCACGGGCTGCCGCCCTCCGACACCTTCAGCCTCCACATCTCCGGGTGACGAACGTACGGTGAGAGTGGCTATAGCTCATGAGTTCACAAAACGTTCCTAGGATCCATGGAGGCATGCAGCCGTTCACGTCTTATAGGGGGCGGAAGAAACGCCACATGCCCATTATTATTGCTGCCTGCCAACGACGTCAACTAAGTACTTTTTTTAGACAAACGACCTCAATTAAGTGTGGTGATGGGCTTTGATCTTGACAAAAGACTAACACCATAAAGCTGTACTATTAAATTTAATCAATCAGTCCTGCAATATTATTAACATGGCCTAGTACGAGGATGTGAAGCCGGGTATGGCCGGACAGTCCGTTGCGAATTTGACCGGACAGTCCAGGCATCGTCCGAAAAATTGTCCGGGTAGGTTTGTGGAGACTCCTGGGGCTGATAAAACGTGTCCGGACAGTATGGACAATAGTCTCGCCAAAATTTAAAGTTTTTCGGGTTTAGCAGTTGAAAACGAGCCTAAACGCCATGAAGAAGAGCTCGAATCGAAAAACGGTGAACATGAAAGTTGTTCGTCTCATCGAATAGGAAAAATCTGCTTTTGGGGTGATCTCGATCCGAGGCCAGATGAGACTTTGGAGCACAAAAACCGTATTGATGTAAGCGTGCCTAGAGATGGATGGACAGTCTGACCAAATTCGTCTGGAAAGTCCGGCCGAACGACCGCGGGTGATTCTGAGTTAGGCCAGTTGGGGCGTTAAAAGATGGGAATAGGGGTGATGGTGATAATGATGAAGATGGTGAGGTTGAATTGGATCAAGATGTTTCTCTTGTTGCACTAGAGTTGGTGATGACGATCGCTTCGAACTTCTCCTATCGATTGATGCTTATCTTGACTAGAATAGTCTGCGAAGGAAGAAATAGGTTTCCGCCTTGTAGCGGCGATGGCGGCAAGATCAACGAAAAATGAATATCGCCAAGTCCCTTTGTGAGAGACCCTAAAAGGCTTGCGACATACAAGGGGTGTCCATGAGCCCTAGCCGCCTTTTGTAGGTGCCATGGCACCACAGAGCTCGCCTGGCTGCCTCCTTCTAGTTCACGTACTCTTTTGTTGCCAAACTCCATGAACTATTTTTGTTTTATATTTTGGGAACTACCATGTTACTTTATTTACGATGGTCCAAATTTCATCCTGACATTATCTTCAGCAATTAAATCATCAAATCTTCACATTATAATATAAACCACTATTGGATTAATTCAAAGATGGTTAAAATAGTATAAGAGTAGAGTATTTGTGCCCTAAAATTGTAATGCAAAATGAATGTATCATGGGGCGCAAAAACTTGGCGGCAGACAGTGGGAGCCTTCAACTTGGTGGCGGCGGCAGGAACCACCGGAGGCGAAGCTGCAGATGCGGCAGGAGCGGTGGCGAGGACGACAGGGTCAGTGGTCGAGTCGGTGGTGCCGTCCATGGAGATCCATAGGCTGGCGATGGTTACAGGGTGAGGTAGCCTGGGTGGGCGGTCCTATGTGTGAAACTTATTGCTGGCAGTTGGGTTGCGCGCGGTTCGAGATTTGTTTTGCGGCAGCCACACAACTACTGCAAATTTACAGCACGAGAGGCAATAATTTGTAGCTACACTTTGTTTTTTTTTTGCATCACCGTATAGCCCTTGGGTTTCTGCTGGAGTTGTGTTTTCGGGCCAAATGCCATAAAAATGGTTTTTTAGGAAGCTGCCTTATTTTGCATCATCTGATTGAAGATGCTCTAACACTACACAGACATGGTAGTATTGCTAAAAGAGCCTACAATTGAGCATGCACTATTAGTTTATTGTATTGAGAGTACTGCTGTACTCTGTACAGATATAATGTGGAAACCAATTTACTATTTTTCGATAAAGAGAATATATTAATATCGCGAAGATATCAACTACATTCAGCCTTTGCACCAACAAGACATCAAGGGTGCACAGAGCCAAAAACAAAAATAAAAAAAGAGAGAAATATAAAAACAAAGTCCCCATCGCATTGATGAAACACTCACAATAGCAACACTCTAACCACCATGAAAGACAACACCCGGACTACACAAGAGGTTCTTCAAAAGCAACACCTCCAAGAAGGAAACAATGAACAAGTGTTGTCGTCGCCCGATAAAAGATCTTGGGCTTTCACCCTGGAGAGAGTCCGAGATCCCCAAAACAATATCTTCGCAAGACCATTGCCAGGTACAATCAATGAAGGTCAGACCTTGCGTTTTCACCCTGGAGATCGCAAGTCGGTACTCGGGAAGCACCCCCAAAAATGTTGTCCACCTGTCTTGCTGCCCTCTCTTGCCAAGGCCGCCATTGCAAGTCTTCAACACCCGACACACAAGAAAAAACCTGTGCCGCCATTCTTCAACACTATCAAAACTCCTCTCCGCCGTTACAAGTCTCTGATCGCAGCCACCACGACTTTCTTCACCACTGTAAACGTCGCGGAAATCTTTACTTAGACATGTCCCAAGGCACTGGCAAGGCAGCGAAGCTTCGCGCCATGACCTCATGAAGCCTCTCTAGCCGAAGATGAGGGCATGCCCGACCAGATCAGTTCTGATTTAGATATCCAGTGGCGCCATGTGCCAGAATCTGAGCTCTCCGAGCGAAAGACCGGAACCCATCGGTGTCCAGATCAAGGAGGCTGGCATAAAGCAGATTAAAAATATAAAGCAAGAAGAGCAGCAGGGCCAACCACCGCTGGACTCCCCTGGATTCCATGAGCCGGATCTGGACGGTGCCACCGCCGGACACTGCCAACCAGGAGAGAGTCGCCGCTGCGACCATCCGTCCACGACCGGGACGAAGAACCGAAGACTGGTCGCCTCCGAGCTTTGCCCCGCGCCGGCGCGCCCCCGCCCGGGATCGTGGGCCTGCGCCGAGCCCCCACATGCGGAGATGAGAGAGGGCCCCGCTGCCGCCAGCACCATCCAGGCTTTGCCCGAAGGCATGCACCGGCGGCGGCGAGGGTAGAGGATGAAGAAGGGAAACGCTGCTCCGGCGGCGGCTCGATAAGCTGCCGTGACGAGCTCGCGGGGCGCGTCGTTTTTCCACCGATCCCACCCAGAGAGATGGTTCCTGTCTTACGAATCTACTATTAGGCATGCATTATTAAGTAGTTCATTGTACGAGGAGTAACATTGTACTGCACACGCATATCGTTAAAGACATTTAGAGTATCTATAACCGGACCCATTCCAGCCCTAAATGTCTAGATGGGCTGCTCGGTCAGTGTCAGGATG
>CBMN010036466.1:353-12368 GCA_000582825.1 Hordeum pubiflorum
CAAACACACTAAAACATGTCTTATACATCCGATTCAGACATCCGATTCAGAAAAAAAAAATAGAAAATAGAACATCTTATATTTGTGAACGGAGGGAGTAACTACTAAGTCACCTAAGACCAAAATATCCTAAAAAGGGCTGCCTACTGCAGGACACAAGGATTATCCTAACAGGAGCATCATTTGATTACATTCCAAACTGGAAAGGTGCCTTTGATACAGGTACAAGAAACAAATATATAAGAACCAATAAATATAATTACTTTTTTCTAACCTGTTTGTTTGGGCTTATGCGTCAGCTTTTGCAGCTTTTCGACTTTGGCTTAAAAGCCAAAAAAGCTCCTAAATAGGGGCTTTTGGCTTATGAATCACTATTGTTGTATGATGGTATAAGCCAAAAGCCAAAGCCGAAAGCCATATTGTTATATATGATGGTATAAGCCAAAAGCCCCTAAATAGGAACTTATTGGGCTTTTTAGCCTAATAAGTGGAAAAGCTGCAAAAGCTGATTAACCCAAACAAACAGGGCCTAAGTACCAAACCCAGGCATCCTAATCAGCAGACAAACACAGCATCAGATAACAGGCATTACAATCGTACATAGTAAGTATTATATTGGAATATTTTGAAGAAAATAGTATTCTGCATCCTGTCAATCATAGATTGTAAATCAATGTAGCAATGCTGACCAGGGAGAGTAACAGTAACTGAATCCGGAAATGTGAGCTTTCATTGGTTCAATATAAAAGTAAAACATGTCCAAATCCTTTTTTTTTGTACTACATCAAGTCCAAATGTTCTCGTCTTTCCAAAGGTAACACTACTAAGTGGCACGAACTACAAATGTTCTCCCCCAATGGCCATATATCTACAATGTTCAATTTGTTTCTACGAGGTGCATGCATGTGATAATGGCTAAAGACACTGTATTTCTCACAAGAAATGCTTTTAAGGTATCCTGGTAAGTTCTGTTTCAAGGATATGCACCATCTGAAAATGATGGTTTAGCTTAAGTATCATCCTACCCTGCAGTGTTCAGATAAAAAAGTTTTCAGTTGAGGACCTAAGAAGTACCTGAGTTGGTGTAAACCTCACTGAGTTCTGGTTAGGTTTATCTTGAGGATATGGCACTGGGTCAGCAGGAACGTAAGTCTCCACCCTTAGTTTTCCTTTCTGAAACCCTTCATCATCAACCATATTGTTCTTGCTTGCAGTATCAGAGGCATTTACATTGCCGGGTAGAGCATGACTTATTTCCCTCATTTTCTTGGACAACTTTATCCTAAAGGGAGGGCTTGGATGCATGTTTTCTGTACCATCAGCGTTGATGAATGTGACCTTCAAATAATGTGGAGTTAGACCAAATATATAGAAAAGGACATCCACCTCGAGATAACTAGAATTGGATTACAATAATTACCTGGAAAGCTGGAAAGCTTTGCACAACATGGCTAGCATCAAGAAAAGTGTCCTTAAAATCTATAGTTTCCAGAAGATCGGGCATATTTATCCACTGTGCGGCAGAAGGATTTCCATAACCCAAGAATATGTTATGCAACCATTCAGGAACTACACATGTTTCATTCATCAGATCACGTATGGATTCTAGGATTGCTTTGAAATTATTCTCCTTGGGTTTCCTTCTCATTAGAATATTAAATGTCCCATAAACATTTTCTGCCCCCTTCTCTGCTAACTCAGTAGCATCAATGTGATACTGTGCTGTGTCTAAGGCAATTTTAACTGTACGTATCTCACCCTTTGGAGGTTTCCACTCATCCCTCTTTACCCTTCCTGTATAGTCATTCATGAGTCCCCCTTCCTCATCACGAATTTCAATCACCTCACAACCACGTACATATTGCAATCCTAACCTTTCAGGCACAGTTGATTTTGCAGCCTCCTCAGGGCTAAGAGGTTCAAAAGATGGACGGATTGACAACAAAAATAACACATCATGCTCTTTCAGAGCATCCCACTCAGATTTTATCTGTGGTCTGTAGCTTGATGTGCTAAAAGTAACATCAGCAGTTACAGCAGAAGGTTTAACCTCTCCAATGTTTGGTTGCTTCACTTGTGTGATCCTAAATTCTTTGATTGGAACAGCCATCCTGGACCATCCACGAAAGGCAGTGTCCCCCTCATTGTTGATGTAAGCATGTAGATGAGGAACAGCTTCCTGAATATCTTCACGAATTTCATATGTTGATTCAAGACGAAAGAGATTAAAATTCCTCAGCAAATAATCATGAAGTGTCAGAAATTGTAGATTGAGTTTTGGGAGGGCAAGACAGCCTTCTCCAGAATAATTGATGCTAGGAACAAGGCTCTCATCCCACATGATCTGTTCATTTGGATAAAGAGGAAGTGCATTAACTGCATCTTTCTGGGATTGACGCTTCTCAAAAAAAGCAACTAGGACCTCGATAAGGAAATCACGCCTTCCACTGCATGGATCCTTCTCTGAAATTATTTTAAGCTGTTTATAGAAGATATTAGTATGTCAAATGATTGTTTCGATAACATGTCCAAGTCTAGCACTGATAAGCAATGAGAAAATAAAGGAACTACGGAGTGATTTTTACTTTTTAAACCTAAATATTTGTAAGCATCCACATTTTACTATGTAATTTAGTAGTGCATGCAAACAAGTAATGGTTGCTGCCATGACGATGACTTCTCTGATCTAGGTGTTCTTTACATTACGTTTACTTTATTGTAGTTGCCATTTAATCTATAACGCATGATGAGGAACATGTATAAGATGTTTTGTAGTTTCATCCGATCAGTGGTCTATGCATTCCATCAGAACTTTCGCATTAACACTGAACAGCACAACTCAAAAGATAGACCTTCAGTGACAAATAGCAAAAGAGATCAAGCTTAAAACCATGTACGGTGCAAGGTGCTTGGAGAGGTGCTTACAAGAATAGACCAGTTTTTGTTTAAGCACCGGTGCTTATTTGTAGAGGGTAGATGCTTAATTAGGCACCTCTGCTATAGAAATAAGCACTGGTGCTTAAGAAAAAAACAGTCTATTTTATTAAGCACCTTGCATTGTACATGGTCTAATGTATTTGAAGGGAATAATACCCAGATAATATTTACAAGTAACAGTCGCAATCTGATAGTTATTTTTAAAGAAACAAGCCGAGAGAAATGAAATGAACATATAAATTGCTCACCTTATTGCAAACAAGATCTTGCAGTTCCATATCTGACAAGACAAGCAGCTTCTTTGTTAAATCAGCACGCTTATGGATTGAACCAATATTACACAAGGCAAGGTCTCGCAACTGCATCAATCGACAAATGAAGAGAAATTTTACTATTTGCCTTCAGCAATAACTAGTACCCACCGGCCACCCCTTCCCAAAATGTAGGTCTTATGTTTGTCGTAAGTGAAACCATTTATGTTGTGTTAGAACTAATCCTGTCATATAACAAAGAGATGCATGCATGAGAAGGAAAAAGTGAAATTGAGTTGGATGTTGAGCGACATCATGAAACCTTAGCCAATAATATGATGTGCATATGTCATCACTCAATAGTTATCCTAACTATATATGAGTTGTCATCTACTTGGGTGTGAGCTGTGCAATAGGTGAACTAGCTATGAGCTGTACCACTAGCAATGTCGATTGCTGTAGCACTGTCCCTATAGCCTCTACATAATGAGAGGCACCCCATATGTAATTAGTAACTTGTAGTAATTAAGATATGTAATAAAACTTCCCACTAGTGGTAGCTCTTTGTGTGTGTGAACCACATCTCTTTATAGAGTCCAGGGTGAGAGCTAGAGAGAAGCTAGTGATTCTAACAATTGGTATCGTAGCTAGAGCTAGCAGTTCTAACATGTTGGACCAAGTGTATAGGAAAAAAAATCAGCATCCATAATACCAAACCAATACCAATAGATACATCATGAAATATATTCTCACAGTGTATTTATTTGGTATTATAGACATCAATATTTATCTCTACAAACTTAAAAAGTTTGACTTACGACACAACAAATAAGTCTCGCATTTTGGATGGAGGGAGTATTATCAAGGAAAATCAGTGTCAAAAATTTGTAACAGCATAAATAATAAGGCAGGAACCTTAGGCACTTGTTTGAAAGCTAGCAGCTGAAAAGCTTGGAAACGGGAATAGTGAGCTTGCAAGACATCATCATCACTAAGCTGTGTCCCAGAATGATCATTAATCTCAAAGCCTTCGTAGAACTGAAGTAAGTCCACCAACTGTGCAAAAAGACGCCCCTTTTCATGAGCATAAAGCATGCTTAAGTGGCACTTGGCAACAACAGCAACATCAGCGATAAGCGGCCTTAGAAATCTGCATATTAAACAACATTAGTGGAGAACATATATACATAATTACAATATTACATACAGAATAGAAATCTGCACATTAAACAACATTAGTGGAGAGCATATATACATAATTACAATATTATATACAGAATACATTATACATGGACAATAAAATTTGGGTAACACTGTCAGTTGCCAGCAAGGTTTAACAGAACCAAGATGTTTCACTTTATGAGTGCAGTTATGAGTACCTTCACAAGAATGTTAAAAGAAATAACAATGAGAACATGTTTATGTTATGTGCATGGTTAGAAAAGGGTGCAACGACCAAGGGGCCACCTGCCCTTGCTTGGCAGGACTTGGAGCTCTTCCCCCATGCCATGCCTCAAGGCTCCAAGGCATGGATGAGAAGAGAGAGAGACTAGAGAACTTCTAACTATTATTTCCTTGTCCAGATGCACATGCATGAATCTCCCAATGAAGAAACTTACCAAACAATCTTGGCAACCCAAGAAAAGAACCTATTAGTGAGATCTAATCAAATAACTTATGCAATTGTATCTCGAGTACGAAACCAAAAGGTGAAAAACCGTGACAGTTCAATCTTATCTAATCTGCACAGCTGAACAGTAATGTAGTCTATAGCAGTTTCATGGATATGAAAGGAGCAATCACGAATAGCAAATCACAAATGATGTCTAGTTGTCATGATACATGGATAAAGAACAACAGGAAGATTGACACCGTAGACAAGAGCAAAATATTTGGAGTTACAAATGCTCGTGGTGGAAAGAATCATAACAACTTATGTGTATGAATTTATTTCATAAGCATGGGGAGTTTGAAGCTGTATTGTCAAATGAGAGAGACAGTTATTTTCAAATAATTTGAACCTTAGTCTAACTCAAATGGGACACCGATTTAGTAACTTGAGAGATGAAAATATCTAGGCCTCTAAAACATAGATTGCACCTTAGTCCTTAAACATAGATGCTATGTTTCATAAGGACCTGCAAGTCTGACCTGAATCAATCAGACCAAGTGAAGAGGGATGTTGAGTTCCCAGGTTCTTATCTAAATGGAACACCCTTGAAGGGCTGAATAACCTAGAGTGCAATTTGCTCACATGTACTAGTCAAAGATGCAGCTTGATGCTACCAGAGAAGTGACGAAAGTGTACGCGTACCTTCTCGTAGGAAGCTGGCTCAACATATCAATCAGAAATTCCATGAATCTTTCACAATACAGGACACTAGAATCATCAACCTGCCCACTAAGTGATTCATTAAAGACGGATTCTTCTCCGCCATCTTGACTAGATAATATGACCTTTGAATCAAGAATCTACAGAAGTTCCATGATGGGGGTTAAGCACAATCCATATGTAGCAACACCATATTAAATTGGAACAGTTTTCACGGTGTACCTCCAGGAATTCTTCCATTAGGTTCCTAAGGAACTTATTCTTGAGCATTTCTGAAGGATTGCCAGTTTTCCCAGCCTTTTTTCCTTCCTTTGCTTCTTTTTTTTTAATTTTCGTCCACTTCTTAATCAATTCAGGATTAAGGCAAAGCTCCATCTGTAGATGTTTGAAACGTACATAAGGAACTACGAGAAGCACAAAACAAACTAGTCTGAGGGAGAAAAACTTTGAATTACCTGAAGTCGTCCAAAAGAAAGAGTATGCCACAACTTTAAGCTTACTACCTGGAGTATAGTTTCCCGGACAAGTTCATCCTCCAAACTCTGCAGTAAAGCACGAGTTAAGGGGGCATGGAGAGCATGCGCAAATGAAACAACAGTACATAAATAAGCAGCCTTCACACAGCCAATTTTGAAGTCATTAAGCCAGGGACTCGTAACCTTAGACAACCAGTGCATATAACAATTCGATAGAAAGTTATTTAGAAATAAATGTCAAACAACATAGTACCCACATTATGGTATTTGAAAGATAATCCTAAATTCCCTTCATTTTCGTAGAGGCACCTACATGTGAGCGCGTAGTAAGTACCTGAAATGCGTTTATCATAAACAAGAGGTAGTTTGTCTTCTCTGCCATACTAACATCCCTATCCTGCAGACAACATAAGGACAAGACAAAATTCAGAAAAAATGTGGGGAGATATCCATTTGTTCATTTGAAAAAACATAAACATAAGATTCAGCATGGAACTGAATATGCAATAAAACTGTTTGCCTCACAGAACGCACAAATATGGAGAAGAAAAAGTAAACGGATACACAGACCAACCAACCCATGGTTTACACTGAATCTACAAAAATCACCACCAAGCATCAGGAAAAACTTCAGTGCACAACTAACAGGTGCCCAGGGACAAACACATCATTCCGTACTACTAATTTCTCATGTTTTGTCAGGATATCCCACATTCCCAAGAACACTGAGAAAATACATTCTGGCCAGTGACTACTCACTAAATCTCATAAATCAAACACAATTCTGGTAGTTGCAGCAGACAAAATGCAAGTTTGGTCGCACTGAGCCTATGACTAACTCTACTGGTTGCCACCAACCACTGAGCTCGTCCTAACAAAATCTCGCCCCGAGCAATCTGCTGAACATAGACCAAAACCGCCTTTGTTGAAAAAGTTCCACCAAAAACTACTAAAAGTAGAGACAAAGAAGAGAAACTAAATTTCACTGTATTGTTAATTATGCTTCTCCAGCCTACAGAGGCTCTGTTTTACTAAAATAAGTTCACAATACAGGCGAAGCACCTAGTGAGCAAATGGACAAATGCATCAAATTGAACACACCTCTTCCTTTAGCTTGAGAACACGCCATAGGAAGCCTTTGAGAGCGTCCTTCCGGACATGGAAGCATGTCCATGGCGCCACATTCTCTCGAAACTGCACACAAAATCCAAACCATGTAAGAAACCTACAAATAGCAGACAATTAAGCTACCATTGATTGGTAAATTCGAGTGTATGTGGGGGTGGGGGACCTTCTCGTTCACCATAAGGATCATTGACATGACGTGCTCGAAGGACGCGTCATCTGGGTCAAAGTGTGGCCAAAGGTAGTTCTCGAGGTACTGGCTGACCTCGAGGATCATGACACGGTGAAGCGGGACCGTCTTGCGACCGCGGCCCTCCACACGGAGTTCAGTGGCGTAGATCTCCTTTACGAGGTCAGCATCAAAGGCGGCGGCGGCTGCTGGCGAGCCCCAGTGCTCCGCCGCAGCGCGGGTGAGGCGGTCGCTCTGGATGTCGAGGAGTGTGATGGAGACGCCAGTGGAGGCGGGGGGCTTGTCAGGTGCCGCTGAGGTGGAGACCTCGGCGGGGAGCGGGTACTCGGCGGCGCGGGGGTGCCGGAACTCGAAGACGCCGGTGCCGTAGACCTTCGGCATGGCCGCAGTTTGCGAGGTTTAGGGTTTCTGTGACTGGTTGGTGCGGGAGGAGGGGATGTGTGAGAGAGAGAGATTTGAGAAGGCCTAGGGCAACTCCAACGCGGGGTGAGAGAGAGACTTCACAGGGGTTATCACAGAAAAGAGAAAAATTCATCACAGCTCCTCATACTTGTCTTGGTGGTCACTTTAGTCCATGTAATTGCAAATATCCGAAATACGGTCCTCATACTTGTCCTCGGGGTTCACATACAGTCCACTATACGGTTCTGTGTACGTATTTGCTGAGTTGGCGTTTGACTGGCCCCTCCACGTGGCCTTTGACCGACAAGTCAGCTCTGGCCGAGGTTTTTTTTGCAAAATCACACATGAACTAAAATCCCTCCCCACCGAATCGGGGTTGAAGTCGGCTGCGACCGGAGCTGTTCAGGAGGCCCGACCGAAGTTGCCCTGACTTGGGCGGCACGCCACCCTTGCGGTCGCGCTGCTCCCCCTCGGTGGTCGAGCCGCCGCATCTCCTCCATCTCGAGCTCGGGGTCGAGCGCCAGCTCACCGCCGGCGGCGGCCTGCTTCCGCAGGAAGTTGCCGATGAGGCAGCTGGGCGGGTCGTCGCTGCAATCCCCCTCGACGCTCTTGGAGAGGAGATGCTGCAATTTCACAACGAGCACCCCCAGCATGTAAGATCTTGAAGCTTCAAATTTGGCTCGGGCACCCCCAACACCAAGGCAAGAACAAGCACGAGCAGCAGCACCAGGTGACGGTGGACGGCGGCAATAGCGAGCTGGAGATTAGGAGACGGAGACGCTGCTCAAGGGGTCGTCCTACATCCTCGGCTCCACCGGGTCGAGCATCGTGTACAAGGCCGTGCTCGCCGACGGCACAACGCACGCCGTCCGGCGAATCAAAATGGTAGGACTAATTATACCAAACACCATTGATGTGGCAGTTGATGTTCATGCATGAAATGCAACAGACAAAAATTCAGAGATGCATTCTACTTACTCCCAGATTGTAGCAACTGCAGGACTGCTTCTCTCTCAGTGATTAAAAGACTCTAAACTATAACTAGCAACCAAGCAGAGCAGTCTCAAGCAATTGCTGAAGATCTATGTAATGAAATTCAGGACGCTCAACTCGAGTGTTTCTAAACCAATCAATCTTTGATCCTTTACTGTGCCATCTAGTGTTAAGTTCAAACAAGCTTCGTTCAACATGGCCATTTTATTTATACATAACGCGGTCTCCAGTCAAATGTGAATGCTAGATGATGCTAACTCCTGCTGCATCTTTAGGGGTCAGAGAAATGACATGTTCAAAGATAATGCCAGTTCCTGCTGCACATCCGCACCGTGCGTGTAGAGGTGAGGCCACTGTCACCACGACGCAAGCATCAGCAGCCCGCCCACGGCGCCGGCGAGGATGCCACCGCGGATGAAGACGGCGCTGGCCCTGCGCGCGCCCGCAATGTTGCCCGCGCCCAGGGAGTTGGATACGCGCTCACGGAGAGGGATAGCATGCCACCAGCTGCTGCTCTGCTTGGTACCTATATACTCCATCATGTCGAAGCCATCGATCGATCGGAGCAAAGCACGCACGTGCAGAGCCGTGGACACATGCACCCAGCCATGGCGGCGGCGGCGGCATTTTGCCACAGCGGAGACAAGGAGGAGGCAGGGGTGGGGGTGGAGGCAGGCGTTGTAGCTGGAGCTGGAGCTGGAAGGGCGGTCTTCGGCGGCGGCGGCTTCAGTGCGGCGCAGCCGGCCTTCGTCACCCATCAGCTCTTCTCGATGGGGACGGCGACGCAACATCAGCAGCAGGCGATGGAGCGGTGCGTCCTGGCGGGTGCGGCGGGCGCGTAGTGGGCCTGGCCGCCGTCGAGGATGAAGAGACGGCGCGGGCCGCGGTCCCAGAGCTCGCAGTACCGTGGCGTCACCTTCTACCGCCGCACCGGCCGCTGGGGGTCCCACATCTGGTCCGCCGGCGGTGAGCTGGCGCTCGACCCTGAGCTCGAGATGGAGGAGATGCGGCGGCTCGACCATCGAGGAAGAGCAGCGCGACTACAAGGGTGGTGTGCCGCCCAAGTCCGGGCAGCTCCGGTCGGGCCTCCTGAACAGCTCCGGTCGCAGCCAAATTCAAGCCCGATTCAGGGGGAGGGATTTTAGTTCATGTGTGATTGTGCAAAAAAAACTGGATTCCCCGTGTATAGCAGCTTTTCTTCGGCCAGAGCTGACTTATCGGTCAAAGGCCACGTGAAGGGGCCAGTCAAACGCCAACTCAGCAAATACGTACACAAAACCGTATAGTGGACCGTATGTGAACCCCCAGGATAAGTATGAGGACCGTATTTCGGGTATTTGCAATTACATGGACTAAAGTGGCCACCAAAACAAGTATGAGGACCTGTGGTGAATTTTTCTCTAAGGGAAAAGTGATCAGCTGAGGCGCCCTCTAGGATACTCCTCCGTGTTTTTATTTAATGCGTATATTAGGTTTGTCTAAAATCATATTTTACATACTTTCTATGAATTTATACAAAAATATATTTACATATACACTATCAAATCAATATTATTGGATTCATCATTATATATATTTTCACATCATATAAATTTGTTGTAGTAAATGTTCATATTGTTTCTACAAACTTGGTCAAACTTTATAAAGTTTAACTTCACTCAAAACTAATATGCAGAGTAAATAAAATGGAGGAAGTATTAAACAGGTTGTCTAGACAATGTCCAAACTAAGTTGCTGCAAAAACAACACACTCTAAAAAATTCCTATACTCTTATACATCATCTCAGCGGTGCAAAAATATATTAGTTGTCCAATAAAACCGTCTTTTAGGTATTTGGATTAAATTCATGTGTTTTTCAAATTAATTTAGTTTGTGAGCTGGTTCAAATTCATGTGCTCTTCAAATTAATCCAGATTGTGAGCTAGTTTAGATCTAGATCGAGGTACCTTACAATTGTTATCAAAGACAACGAGTCCTGAAGATTACGCGACACCGCCACGATACTCGATGGAAAGAACGGCGACCAGCAGAAGCCATGGAGAAGTTATTAGCGTGTATGAACTTCTTCATGTGGAGTTCGCTAGCGATTTCGACCAAGTTCAAGGATCATGGTGAGTTACTTCTCACGTCTATGGGAAGGTTATTGGAAACAAACACCGCTATCACGATACTGACTGATGCGGGAGGAGGTAGCGCTTGGCATCTAACAGATCCGGGTGATTTGAACAAGCCCTATGGAGATGGTTCTTCCCTCTCGCGGAATATTGGGAATAGTTGTGACAACGCTGCCGTCGAGGCCCTTGCCTTCGACCACAACCACCAAGGGAAGGCACATAATGTTTATGTCCCTCCTCCAGTCGGAGGTGAGCATGAGTCAATTTTGTCACCAATTTTTTCCATTCATGTGAGCTGCCTGGTGCGGATACTGCTGATAATTCCACTTTTGGTTTGCATGTGGATGTTCCTCCTTGAGATGGCACTAATCCGTGTCTCCGATAACCTTGCTGTGAAGATCAATTCCGCCTCTAAAGAACACCCAGTTATCAACGGATTTCACTTGCTACAACACAGTTTCATGGAGCAACATCACGTTGGCTAGAGTCTGCTTAGCACCGTCTGCCGCAGGTGAGATAGACTGGATTTTGTCAAGCACTCAGAGCATGTTCAGACGTAGTCAGCACCAAAGTATTCTTTGTCACTTATTCAGGCTATCTCATAGTAGCACTATTGGGAATTACATAGAGCATTTTGTCGAGCTCTTTGATCAACTATTTGCATACAAAGATGCACCACATTCCATGCATTATACCACCCGGTTTGCGGATGGACTGAAGCCCGACGTTTGAGTAATTAAGGCCTTGCAAAAATAAAGAGACTTGTATGTACTTACGACTTGGCTCTATTGCATGCGGAACTCGGAGAAGAAATTATCCCAATTAACTCCCCTATTAGGAAGAGATCCATGCCATTGCCTAATCATATTCCATATTTTTCAGATTTGGAATGTTGAAAATATGTCCAAGAGGATTAATACTTTTCAAAAATTGACTATGATTGTTTCATCTAGCTAAATTTGACTGGGAGTTGTTTGAATTGATTGAAAATGTGCCTCAAATAAAGTTTTGGGATGATTTAGAAACCCTAAATTGTCATTTAGGAAATATTCATTAAAACCAAAACTCGAGCTAACAAAATGGTTGTGACCTTTTGATGAGGACATCAATACCATTGATACACCCACAACCTCTGCTGCTATACATATTGGACCAGTTACTAGAGCTCGCGCACGCAAATTGAATTACCAGGTA
>CBMN010036470.1:7549-26517 GCA_000582825.1 Hordeum pubiflorum
GATGATATCCTCACTCGGAGTATTTTTTAACTTAGGTGATTTCTGGATCGCAACTCAGCCCTCGAGTGCGGATCATGTCCTCACTCCGAGTATTTTTTAACTTTGGCGATTTTTGGATCGCAGCTAAGTCTTTCACCGACTGGGGGCCTGCAAAAGTTTCTAAGTGTTGGAAATCACGAGAGTGAAAAAAAGAAAAAAAATAGACCAAATTCGATGAAATAGAGGAAAAGTAATACTTTTATTCATCGAGATTCATTCGGACACTATTACAATAGGGAGAATTTAATCCTAAGTAAAGAATTTGTGGAGTATGTCCGTGTTCCAAGCTCTGGGCTCCTCTCTATCATTTTTGTAATCATAGAGCCGATAGGCTCCATTATTCAGGACCTTCGATATTGCAAAGGGCCATTTCCGCAGGGCGCTAGCTTGTGAGGCTTATGTTGGTCCAGTCGGAGGACGAGGTCACCTTCCTAAAAGGCGCGACCTCTGACCTGCCTATCATGATATCGCCTCAAGTCCTGCTGGTAGAGTGTTGACCCGATAAGTGCCAACTCTCGTTCCTCCTCTAGAATATCTAGTCCGTCCTGCCATGCTTCTTCGGCTTCGGCCTCCGAATATAACTCCACTCGGGGGGGAGTTGTGGAGTAGATCACTCGGCAGGACTGCTTCTGATCCATACACCATGAAGAAGGGAGTGCGGTTCGTGGACCGATTTGGGGTCATTGGCAAGCCCCATAGGATCGACGACAGCTGGCAAACCCATGCTCCCACTGCGTGCTTTAGGTCGCGCATGAGGCGTGACTTCAACTCCTGAAGTATTAATCCATTTGCCCGCTCTACCTGTCCATTCGACTTTGGGTGAGCCACTGAGGCATAATCGACCCGAGTGCCATGGGAGTAGCAGAACTCGCGGAACTCTTCAGAATCAAAATCCTTCCCGTTATCAGTGATGATGCTATGAATGTACTCCGAACCTGAAGATTATCTCCTTGATAGAATTTGATCGCAGTCTCCGAGTCAAGGTTCTGGATAGGTTTAGCCTCTATCCATTTGGTGAACTTGTCCACTGCCACTAGCAGATGAGTGATTCCACTAGACCCAGTCTATAAGGGTCCGGCCATGTCCAGCCCCCAGACTGCGAATGGCCAAGTGAGAGGGATGGTATTCAGTGCCGACGCCGATTTGTGCGACTGGTTCGCATAAAACTGGCAACCGACACACTGCTCCACAACGTCTCTCATTGATTCGTTGGCTCGGGGCCAATAAAAGCCTGCTCGAAATGCCTTAGCAACTAGGGTCCACGAGGATGCGTGGTGGCCACAAGTTCCCGAGTGGATCTCCCGCAGGATTTGATGTCCCTCTTCAGGCGATATGCAGCATTGAGTGACTCTAGAGGTACTTTTCTTGTAGACATGATCTCCCATGACAGTGTATGCCTTTGACTGACGGACAATGTGTCGGGCTTCAGCTTCATCTTCGGGGAGCTCTTGCCTGAGCAGGTATGCTATGTATGGTTCGGTCCACTCGGGGATTATCACTAGTACCTCGTGTACCAAATCGATCACCACTGGGACCTCGACCTTAGTCAGATTGGTAGGGCCGACTGGTTGTGGGGGCTCTTCTATGAAAGGGTCTTCCTTGATCGTAGGGGAATGTAGGTGCTCTAGGAACACATCTTTCGGGACTTCTCTCCAAGCGGAGCTAATTTTGGCTAGGTCATCGGCCGCTTGATTTTTCAGTCTAGGAATATGGTGAAGCTCTAGCCCGTCAAAGTTCTTCTCCAGCTTCCTGACTGCATTGGAATATCCTGTCATCACTGGACTCTGAGTGTCCCATTCTTTCATCACTTGATTCACCACGAGGTCCGAGTCACCGTAAACCATTAGTCAACGAATGCCGAGTGAGATAGCCATACGGAGCCCTACAAGGCGCCTCATATTCAACCTTGTTATTGGAGGAATCGAAGTGGATTTGGAGCACGTAGCTCAATCGGTCTCCCCTGGGGGAAACTAGGACCACTCCAGCCCCCGAGCCGTTTAGCATCTTGGAACCGTCGAAGAACATGGTCCAGTCCTCGGAGAGGCTCGAGACTGTCTATTGTTGCTCGGTCCATTCGGCCAAGAAGTCGACCAAGGCCTGGGACTTGATTACCTTCTTTGCCTCGAATATGATTTCCAGAGGTAGGAGCTCAATGGCCCATCTTGCCGCTTGGCTAGTAACATCCCTGTTGTTCAAGATCTCAGACACGGGCGCGTCACTGATGACGATGACCGACTGGTCTTGGAAAGATTGCACCACCTTTTTCACAGTCAGATAGATCCCATAAACCAATTTTTGGTAATGTGGGTACCTCTGTTTGGAAGGGGTCAAAACCTCTAAGATGTAGTAGACTGGTCGCTAGAGTTTGAATGCCTTGCCTTGCTCCTCACGTTCCACACTGAGCATGGTGCTAACCACTTGGTTTGTGGCCGCGATGTACAAGGGCAAAGGCTCTTGGCTGTCCGGAGCAGGAAGCACTGGCTGGGTGGAAAGCAGAGCTTTAAGTTACTGGAACGCAGCCTGTGCTTCGTCTGTCCACTCGAACTTGTTTGATTTCTTCATGAGTGAGTAGAGAGGCAGGACCTTCTCGCCAAGTCGTGAGATGAATCTACTCAAGGCCGCCAGGCAGCCCGTGAGTCTCTGTACGTCGCGAAGATGCACTGGCTGTTTCATTCAAACTATAGCACCGATCTTGTCGGGGTTGGCATCGATTCCACGTTTGGAAACGAGGAAACCGAGTAATTTGGCTGCTGGTACCCCGAATGTGCACTTGGCTGGATTGAGCTTGATCCCAAAGCGACATAGGTTTGCGAAGGTCTCAGCAAGGTCAGTCAGAAGGTCGGAACCTTTCCTGGACTTAACCGCCATGTCATCCATGTAAGCCTCTACATTCCGACTGATTTGTTTTTGCAAACATTTCTGGATCATACGTTGGAAAGTGGCTCCAGCATTTTTGAGTCTGAATGGCATAGTGATGTAGTAGAAAAACCCGAATGGGGTGATGAATGCTGTTTTTATTTCGTCAGGCCCATACATTCGGATCTGGTGGTACCCCGAGTACGCATCCAGAAATGATAAACGCTCACACCCTGCAATAGAATCTACTATCTGATCTATGCGGGGAGGGGGAAGTGGTCTTTTGGGCAGGCCCGATTGATGTGCTTAAAATCAATGCACATCCGTAGAGAGTTATTATTTTTTGGCACCATGACAACGTTGGCGAACCACTCGGAGTGGTAGACCTCTCTGATAAACTCGTCAGCTAGGAGCCCAACGATCTCCTCGCCAATCGCCTTGCGCTTCTCCATAGAAGAGCGTCGCAGGTACTCTTTCACAGGCTTGGCCTTCGTGTTGACAGGAAGTCTATGCTCAGCCAGTTCCCTCGGAACATCCGACATGTCAGAAGGCTTCCATGCGAAGATGTCCCAATTCTCATGGAGGAACTGGATGAGCTCGTCTTCCTATTTGCTATCGAGTGTGGTGGATATGTTGGTCGGCGCCGCCTCTGGATCAGTCGGATGGACATGAACTGTCTTCGTCTCTCCTACCGACTGGAAAGTGGATTCCACAGTCGGCTTCTTTGACCTGAGCAGGTCGTCCGTGTCCACTGTCTTCTTGTACTCATCTAGCTCTGCCATCGAAATTTGCTCATCAGAGATTTGAGAGCCCTTCTGCAGGCACTCTTCGGCTATCTTCCGGTTGCCCGTGATGGTGATCACACCTCTCGGACATGTCATCTTTAGTTTAAGATACACGTAACATGGTGTGGCCATGAAACGTGCGTAGGCAGGCCTACCTAGGATGGCGTGATACGCACTGTGGAAGTCCACCACTTCAAAAGTCAGGTGTTCCTTCTTATAGTTCTTCTCACTGCCGAACACTACATTCAGTGCGATTTGACCAAGTGATCTCGCCTTCTTCCAGGAGATTACCCCGTGGAATTGCATGTTGCTTTTGCTCAGTCGGGACAGTGGTATGTCCATCGCGTGCAGGGTGTCGGCGTAGATGATGTTAAGTCCACTGCCTCCGTCCATGAGGACCTTGCGCTATCAGAACCCGTTGATAGCTGGATCAACCACTAGCGCTTGCTGCCCGGGAGTCAGAATGTGGGTTGGGTGATCAGACTGGTCGAATGTGATGGGCGTCTTTACCCAATCCAGAAATTTGGTGACAACCGGAACCGCCATGTTGACTTCTGAGGTTATAACCTTCAGTCGACTCTTGCTCTCCACATTCGCAAAAATCATCAGGACCTTCTGGACTTGAGGGTAGACATCAACATTCTTTCCCTCCTCGTCATCCTTGTCCTCATCTTTCTTCTTAGAGGGATCCTCGCACATCTCATGCTTGAGCAGTCGGCACTCCCTAGTAGTGTGCTTCGGGAGAACCAGATTGCCATCTTCATCTTTTTTAGTATGGATCTGGCAGGGTTGATCTTGGACATCGAATTTAGGGGCACTCTTCTTCTTGGCGGCCCAATCTTTTTTCTGCTTCTACTTGCCTTTGCCTATGCCTTCCCCAGCCAGAGCCGTAGCCTCGGACTTAAAAGCTTGGTCGTCTTTCCGCTTTTGCTTCTTGTTGGATTTATCTCCCGACTGGTGGGCATCACTGGTCCACCCTTTGTTGTTCCTCACTTGGTCTTCCTCCTCGCCATTAGCGCACTAGTTGGCCAACTCATCACTCGACTCAGGGTCGGAGTTTTAGTTCGGCCAAACTTAAGGATGAGCTCCCGGTACTTCACTTCGGCTCGGAAGGCACATACCGCCTGGTGCTCGGTGACGTTCTCCACTGAGTTTTACAGAGTGGTCCAACGCTGAATATACTCGTGGAGGGTCTCATCGCTCTTCTGCACAATGTGTTGGAGCTCGGTCAATCCACCCGGCCAATTGTACGTGCCCTCGAAGAACACTCGGGCCAGGTCTTCCCAGCAGTATATGCAGTCGGCAAGGAGTTGGTTGAGCCAGGCTCTCGCGGACCCCTCCAACATCAGAGGCAGATGCTTCATCGCATCGTAATCATTGTCGCCGCCAATCTGGACGGCCACTCGGTAATCTTCCAACCAAGTCTCCGGCTTAGACTCGCCGTTAAATTTCGACACCCCTGTCGCTAACCAGTAGTTGGAGGGGATGTCTGCTTCCTGAATGAATCTGTTGAAACACTCGAGACCATAGGCGATGGAGCCACTCGGCCTTTCTCTGTTGGCCCGGGCCCTATCGACCAAGTTTTGAGCAAGGATGGACCTTGTGTTCCGCGAAGGGTCTTGGAAGTCATTGGCATAGTCCCTCCGACGGCGCTCACTCGGTGGACGAGTGGGGCTGCGCCTCCGATCATCTTCGTACTACCGCTTACCATCGTAGGACTGGCATCCGTACATGGTGTCCCTCAGAGGGGGCGACCAAGTGCGAAGCAGATCATCACACCACTGTAGGGGAGTGATATGATCACGCCTCCTATCCCCGTACAAATCTCTCGGTGTGGGAGAATATCGATGCCTCCTGGTCCCAGTTGGACTGTGAGTCGACTTAACTGTGTCTGCCCGGACTAACTTGTTGTGGATGCGGTTATGGGACTAGGACACAGACATATTCTGACCAAAGGCGGTCTTCATGAGCGCTTGGATCTGTCGAATGCCTTCTCCCACCGTAGAACAAGACGACTGGATGAAGTCAGCTATCCGCGTCACTGCGGCCAAGTTCTGCAACGGGGTGCTCATCACTTGGTAGCTTTGTGGGCGGTCGTTCCGAAACAATGGTCGACGGTTCCGACTAGAGCTGGGTGGATATCGGGAAGCCCGGTCGTCGAGAGACTTCTATAGACGCTCGAGTCGCTCGCGCTCGGTCAAAGTGGCCAGGCTCGTGGCCTCCAGAACCAATGCCTCGGGGGTCGTCCCCGTGATCGGGGTGAGTAGGGTCTGCTCATTCCGCTACCTAAGTTCCTCCCGCTGCTAGCGATTGAGGGGTTGCAGGATGTATGGCTCAGCGTCGGCATTGAGACCGCCGCCCAGGTCATCGCCCGCTCGTCCGAGGGAGGAGCCCGCGACATATCTGGGAGGTCTGGTCCGCTGCTCGGTTCCCGCCATCGGGACTTCTGTAGCGGACCGCTGCTCTCGCACTTGGACTCAGCGGAGGAGTACTCGTGCGGTGAGGAGAATAAATCAAGGGTGGGCTCGTCTAAATTGAGCATCGCCACCTGCTCGGCCATGGTTTGGAGAGCCACAACATGCTTGATCCAGTGTGGACCGAGATCTGCAAGCCTCATGAGCAGGGTGGGCTTGGGATCATGTCCTCCAAACGCATGAATATCGCTCTGCTCACCCGCTGGCTTTGGAGGATTGCCAATGGGGAGGGGGGCCTTTGGCTGCGCATAATTCAGAATAAGTACTTGCGTGGCCAGCCCCTCGCCTTCTGCCAGCGGTCTGGCGGATCTCAGTTCTGGCAGTCCGTCATCCAGCTTCTCCTGATCCTTCGCATCAGGACCTCTATCGCGGTTGGCTCTGGCACATCCACCTTGTTCTGGTTTGACCGCTGGACTGGCGAGACCCCCTTTGCTGCTCGTTTCCCAGACCTATTCGCCATCGCGGTTGAGCCTAGGATCTCGGTTGAGGTGGCCCTTATCGACCTAGGGTGCCTCGCTTTCCGGCGGCCATTAGGGCCTATGGACGCGATCGTCTAGCAGGACCTACTAGAGTGCGTCGCCCTGCATGAATCAGATGTGGATCAGTCCATTGATCGTCTCTCGTGGCGCTTAGAGCCATCGGGTAGCTTCTCTACGAAGTCCCTCTACCGGGCCATCGCGCCAACTCCGGGACCCGAGCCGCTAGCGGCGATTTGGGTGATTCGGCTCCCTCTGAAGACTCGCATATTCCTCTGGCAGTGGATTCGAGGTCGCGTCCCCTCCGGTGTCGAAGTGCTCAAGCGAAACGGCCCTGGGGATGGCATATGTCCGCTCTGTGCGACGGAAGAAGACTCGAACCACATCTTCTTCACTTGCGTGTCCACACAATTCCTTTGGAGTTGTTTCCGCGAAGTGGTCGGTGGCACCTGGTGCCACACAAACTTCCCAGACCTATTCGCCGAACTCCAGGCTTCGCCCCCATCTGTCTGCCACACTAGGTGGTTGACGGTTGGGGTGCTTGCCTGGACGCTGTGGACAGTTTGGAATAAGCTTGTAATTCAGCGTGTTCCTCTTCGACGTGCTACTGACGCGGTGTTCAAAATGTGTGGCTATTTGCAGCTCTGGTGGTCTCTTAGCCGCCCGCGGTATCGAGACGCCATCAACTCCATCATCTCCCGTCTTCGTGCGATGGCTCTTCGCTTGGCGCCGCCGCTACCTCCTCCACCACCGGAGCCGGATTAGTGTCCACTCTTCAGAGACTCGCCGCCTGTGTTTTTTCTACTTTCTTTGGGCTTGTTGAGCTATGCCCACAGCAAAACCTTTGAACCTTGTGTTGTGCTACTTCCCGTGCGGCGTGTGTGGGTGCGTGTTTGTTGTGACTATTGTCGGATGTTGTGCTTCGGTGGTTTGCTTTATCTATAAAGCGGGGAGAAAGCCTTTTTCGGTATAAACAGAGGGGTTTGAAACCCAACCACACATCACTCCAGAACAGAGTTCTCTCCCCCATTTCCTACTATCTTCCCGCTAAACTGCAGAAAAATGGGTTTAACCTTCAGCAAAACCCTCTAGAATGAGATTGTCCATACTTCTTTTTTGAAATCTCTTAAGGTACATTTATCTAAATATTTCTTTGTCACTAGATCTTGACACATTCCTCTCTCATTTTCTAACTTCCAAATTGATTTACAGAGAAGACAAACATTCATAGTATCTAAGTCTAACACACCTAGCCCAACCATTTCTTTGGGTCTACAAACATCCCCCCATTTTACCAAATGATATTTTTTAACATTTTCCCCTTCTTTCCAACACATCCTTCTCATGTAAAAATCCATCCTATTACTGCCCCCTTAGCTAATTCAAAAAGAGATATCATATAAAGGGGAATGTTACTTCAACCAGAAGTAATCAAGATTAATCTTCCCCCATATGATCTATTTCTACCTTTCCACACACTTAAATTCTTTTCCATTTTTTCTGCAGGACAATTCCAATCACTAGTACATAACCTAACATCATTGATAGGTATCCCTAGGTATTTAAAAGGAACCTTTTCGAACACACAAGTAAAAATAATGGAGTAACTGTCTTGTTTATCTTTAGCTTCACCAAAACAGAACAGTTCACTCCTATGAAAATTTACTTTAAGCACGGACAATTGCTCAAACAAACAGAAAATAAGCCTCAATTTTTCTTGGTCATCTTTAAAAATTAAAGATATAGTATCGTCTGCATACTATAGCATACAAATGCCATTCAGAATTAAGTTCTGAACTAACCTTTAATCAGACCTAGGTTCTGAGCTTTCACTAGGAGTAAAATGAGTATATCTATAGCAATGTTAAAAATAATTGGGGAAAGGGGATCCCCCGTCTCAGGCCTTTTTTGTCTATAAATGATCTAGTCTGGTCATTGACCATAACACCTACTTTACCCCTCTCCACTGTCTGCATAACCCAGCCAATAAACATAGGAGAAAATCCTTTCTTTTCCATAATAAATAAATAAATTTCCAATTGATTTTGTCATAAGCTTTTTCGAAATCTACCTTAAAAAATACTTCACTCTCCTTCTTCCTATGTATCTCATGAAGAGCTTCATGAAGCACAATTACACCATCCAGAATATACTTACCCTTAATAAAAGCAGTCTGGACTGGAGCTACCACCTTATCAGCTACACAAATGGCCCTATTATTAAGTACTTTTGAGAAAATTTTAAAAATAACATTTAACAAGCAAATAAGTCTATATTGTTGCAAAGTTTGAGCATCAATATATTTGGGGAGAAGAGAAAGCACTCCATAATTGAATCTAGCTAGATCTAACTTTCCTTTGCGGAAATCGCTAAACAAATCTAATAATTCCATCCCTATTATGTGCCAATACTTCAGATAAAATTCTATGGGAAAGCCATCAGGGCCAGGAGCGAAAAACAACAACTCTTATTTATTCTAAAGTGAATTCCCTATCCAAGGATGCTCTATCTGCATCATCAAACAGAAGGCATCTCAACATCTAGAGATAAATTACTATCATTCTCAGAAGGACCAAAAAGATTTTTATAAAAAGAAGTTGCATATAATAAAAGGACTCTATCCCCCCGCGCTACATTTGCACAAGTGCTTAAAGCAACAATTGTATTTTCTCTCTCTTCCTAATACTTGCTCTAGACATAAAATAAGTAGTTAAAGTGTCTCCTTCTAATAACTCTTTCTCTTTAGATCTCTGTAGCCACTTAATTTTGTTTTCTTTGTTTATTTTAGATAATTCCTCTTCTAAACTTTTCCTCAAGACATACTTATCCCTAGTCAGACCTATCCGTTGAAATATGTTACCTGTCTCTCTCCATCAGTTTGAACTTTTGAAGCAATTGGCTGGATCATGAATTCAATATGGTATCCGAGCCAAGAGGTCTTGAGTTCAAGACTCTGCCAACGCACTATTAAAAAAACTGATTCTGCAACCTACATCGATCCCACGTCTAAGGACTAAAATAGCCTAGACGTGAGGGGGAGTGTTCAAATATATTACCCGTCTCTCTCCATCAGTTCGGACTTTTGGAGCAAATGGCTAGAGCATGAATTCAATACTATCATCTCATTCTCTCTGTCAATATCATCTATAGTTTTTGTGAGAAAAACTTTCTGTTTTTCATGAAGTCCAACATAATTAAGATTCCATCCTTTCAATACTTTCCTAAGAGTTCTAGCTCTATTTTGCACTGGTCATGTAAAGTTTTACCACAATACCCATCACACATAACTTTAATCACTACACTATGAAGATCTTCTATAAAGAACCAACGGCGTTCACATTTTAAAGGTCTAATAATTTTTGGAATATTCAAACCGAAATCTAGCAGTGGAGTGGAGTGATCAGAAAGCACTCCATGCAGTGCTCTAAGAAACATTAGAGGAAAAAAACATTTCATAAGAAATAGACATCAAAATTCTTTCCAACTTTTCAAAAATTGGATCATCTTGATTATTCGACCAAGTAAAACTTCTACCAGCTAATTCTATCTCTTTGAACTCCCAATTTTAAATGATTGCATTAAATAAAAGAGACCATTTATTCAGAGGTTTATTCTTGTTAGACTCTCCACTTTTTCTTATAATATTAAAATCCCCCCAATAAAAATGGAAAAAATCAGTGAATGAACAAATATGAACTAATTCAACTAGGAAATACTCTTTATAAAAAACGTGACCCAAAACACCTGAGGTGAGCCCCGGACAGGCAAAAAACTCTTGCTCGGTTCCTACTGTGCCCGTTGACCGTGGGTTGGGCTGTCGTCCACCCCTGTGGGACTCGGTCCGGGCAGTCGTGCAGGAACGTCGCCCACGTTCAAACACAAAATATGTAGCAATATCTTGGTTCTGCGTAGGGTAGAACGTCGCTATGCACAACCAATAAAAACCTGCCCGTAGATCTTGCTGCATGGGCCCCAAAATGTCAGCACTTGGGCAGGGATCAAGATGGCAATGGGGCCCCGAAACCCGTGTCCCCGTGGGTTTTTATCCTATTAGGGGAGGGGGATGGTCGTCTTTTTAACCCCGCGGGGCTGCTGTTGGGTAAAGTATAAAACCCGACATGTTTCATGGGTTCGAACCCGTTTCAGCAATACCCGAAGCCGAAACCCGCCATCCCCGTTAAAATGTTATTGTTTGTTGTTGAAATATGCTTATCTTTCTTGCTCAAATGGGGTATTGTGTTGTGCTGAAATATGCTCCTTGTAGCTGCTGGTATTTCTCTTTTTTGCTCAAGTTATGCTGCTGGTAAATGCTCCTTGTAGCTACTGAACCATGTGCTATTGTATTGTGTTGAAATTTTCTCAAGTTATGTTGCTGAAATATGAGTTTTTCTACTGAAATGCCATTATGTGTTGCTACTATGTTCGGTTTAAATATGCTGATTTCCCCGTGGGTTTTGGGGACGGGCAAAATGCTAGCCCCGCACACGGTGACGGGAACGGGACGGACTTGCGATTTTCTCGTGGGGATGGGTTTGAGCAGGCAAAACCCGGTGGGTTTCGTCCCCGTTGCCATCTCGAGGCAGGGACATACATTACGCATGTGCAAATCAACATCTCCTTTGTATTGGGAGGACATTATGATGTTGATTTGCCTAATGGCTTCAAAGCATGTGAACTGGAAAACACATTCATGACAGCACAAAATAAAAACTCAGCTCGATCTTAAAGTTTCCAACTAGATCGATGTTATCGTTTCCACTGTCACACCTGCAGCCACTACATATATATCCCAACACAAACCGCATCTCGATCGTCGTGGCCTGCAAATTAAGACCCAGCGGCGAAGATGTCCTCACAAGCCGTGCCGTACTGGCCACTGATCTTGATGAACCTCTTGATGTCATCCGGCAGCGGGGCGACGGCCGGGAAGGTCCCCGCGATCATCGTGTTCGGGGACTCCACGGTGGATCCCGGAAACAACGACTACATCCCCACCGTCGCCAGGGGCAACTTCCCGCCGTACGGGCGCGACTTCGACGGCGGCGTCGCCACCGGCCGGTTCACCACCGGCCGCCTCGTCACCGACTTCATGTCGGAGGCGCTCGGCTTGGCGTCCTCCGTGCCGGCCTACCTCGACGGCAGCTACACCGTCGACCAGCTCGCTCGCGGCGTCAGCTTCGCTTCAGGAGGCACCGGGCTGGACCCTATGACAGCAAAAATCGCAGTAAGCTACTGATCTTTATCTGGCAATCTTTTTACCCCGTCTAGATTAGTTTTGCCCGGCAAAATTGCACGTCAGTAACAAGGCCAGCTGATGTTGGGCTCTGAATACCGAACTGCGTCTAGAACATTTCAGTTCAGTATTACAGTACTATATATGACTCACGTATAACTACTCGAAACTACCTCGGTTCTTCTAAAAAACTACTTCTCAGAGTCAGCTCTGTGGAGTTTTTAGGTTATTACGTTCTTGATGGACGGAAATCTACATTTTTTTTCTCGTAACAAATCTTATGATACACAATCAAAATTATTGATAACTCAAAAAACCTCATATATTTCTGAACCAGGAGGTGGTCTGTCTGTGCGTTCATACAAAGATGCTTTCAAGTAATCACAGGACCTGAATTCTATGAAGGATAATTTGCAACGGAATCAGTGTCTTTCTTTACGATATGTACACTATAGTGCTAGCAGTGTTGTACATACAATGTCTTCCCATATTTAGAGCGTGTGTTGATCTGATGGATAATTTGTATAGATATGTTTAGGTCTACTGGTCAGACAGTTCGGTTAATATATCATAAGAAACATCATGATGTCATTGCTAGCATTTGGATATATTCATAGAAGCAAGGAAGTCACAAAATACATGAAATCTACTGTTTTTAAATATCTACTCCCTCTGTTCACTAATAAAAGATGTTTTAGATGTTTCAATATAGACTACACACGGACTGGAAAATGAAGAAACACACTAAAAAATGTCTATATATATCAAATTCACGAAAAAAATAGAAATCTTATATTTGTAAACAAAAGAACAAAAGAAGTACTATTTAAAAACTAAAAAAAATCTGGGAAATTGTTGAACACATGATACAAATGTCATTACAGAAAAGATTTGCAAGGGGACAAAATCAAACATTTGTATCCTCGGTTATATTCACATTGCAATTCTAGTAATTATGTCCATTAGCATTTAATTAATATTACCACAGTTCCTAAATATAAGAAGTTTTGGCGAACTGTCAAAACGTGTTATATTATGAAATAGAGGATGCATTATTTTGGGCATAAATTCAGTTATGTTGCTGAAAGTGTTCACTTAAAGAGAATATGAAAGATCTGAGTCGAGAAAACGTTAACCGTTTTTTCACTATCGTTTAATTCGTTTTATTTCATTTTTGGTACTCTTGACAGTAATATTTCACTATGCTACAATAAATTTTGTAGGTGGGGTGCTACTCCTGATTATGATAAGAGTACTATGCAGTACGCCACATTTCTTCTGACTGCTACGTTCCGACATGTTATATAACAATGAAACTGCACATTATAATTGTCTTTTCATCTTCTAAAATCGAACTATTTGAGAAGGACAAATGTGATATTAGGGCATGTACGAAGGTACGACGGGTTGTTTGCATCACCATTTATGTTCATCAGCAAACTTAAATAGGTATGCAGTCTATAAGACGGTCTGTGAGCAGTATATTCCACCCCGTTGTCTCGCCCACAAATTGGTGGAAACGGCACACGGGCTCAACTTGGCAAGCCAAAATTTTGGAGCCCATCCAAATGCTAGCCAAAAGTTGTGGGAGGGCCAGTATTTTGGTAATGCACACATTGGCTTATAAGTAAAGGTACCCTATAACTCCACATCTTTTAGTGTGAGATACATACACCATCTGAAGATTAGCAAATAAGCACATCGTCCATAAGTTGTCTATAGGGTCTTACAAATTGTCTGTAAACAACGGCATCCTTATTCTCCCCTATGCCCTTTCCTCTCTTTTCACCTCATACATGTTAAAAATCTTTTACAGAGAAGTAATATTGCATTGTTGTATATGTCATTAACAATGACTATCAATAAAACAGATTTAAAACAGAAATGTTTTTCGAGGGTATTAGGAGGGTGGTTGTGCCGCAGTCCATGCTGTCACCTCGCACCGATGTTGACTTCTGTTTTAGTGATACACAACGTACACGTCACTACCAAGCATATGTGGTGATTGCAAAATCTTCTACCATCATGAGTTTGGTCAGCAGTAGGCATTCATGTCGTTCGGTACGTGTGTTTGTGAGTCATGGTGTGTATGTGTGCATGTCTTATGGGTTGTGTTTGAGAAACTATTTTCTGAGAAAAATGAAGCTTTATTTTAGGTAACTAAAAAGTGGAGCAGTTTTGTAGGACTCTAGTCCTAAAATGTTCTAGTACTATGTTCTATTTAGAACAAAGGATTGGCTTCCCAAATATGTTCTTCAAAATTGGTGCATGCGTTTTTCAAAATTTAAACTTCCAGTGACAAGTGGTCCAACTATATGTCGATTATCTGATACAAAATCGGTGCCATGCAAAATTCCAACAATGTTAACTTTGTGAGACATACTCCACATATTGTCGAACAAATTCTTGGCCGGCTCTGAAATTTTAAAGTTAAACCTATATTTTTCACAACAATGATGTCTAACAAACGTTCGTCAGGAGCCTAGTCCTGACGAGTTCCACAGAACCACTGGATCTCAATCCGACGATTGGCAGTTTTAGGCCTCTTTTGCACGTAAAATTAAACAACTGCTGGCATTTTCTAAAATTACCAACCCCTACCACCCACCCATACACTAAAACTTACAATTCCCCGTTCGCGCCAGCCATCCTCTCATGGCAACCGTTTGTCAGGAATTGGAGTCCTATTTATAAAGCTGATTCCTTGAATTACGGAAAGTTGGCGTCTCCTCTTTTGACGCAAAAAAGTAATGGAATTTTATTCATAAGAGCCTAAAGATTTCAAAGGGAAATCTGCTCTTAGAGCATGCTCAGATCGACATATAGAAAATAGGTGATCAGCACTTCTACAAAAAAAAGAAAGAGAGAAAAGGAGCAGCAGATCTCTCTTATACCAGATTAATAAGCCAAACTGTCTCAAAACCCGTGTGAATATTACAACAGGTCTGTTTGATGGTATAGACTCACTCAATGTTGTATGTTTTTTCCACCAAGCGGCTAGCTTGGTAAGCTACCAACAAAAACTTGCAATCAATAAAAAAAAAATGTTGTACGTTTTTTCCAACTACGTCCTTATAACTTTATTTTTGAACCGCAAACACGTTTTATATTTTGGTACAGAGATAGTAACTTTTTCTCTAACTCAATTTATTGATTACAGTCAGTGATATCAATGAGTCAGCAGCTGGAATACTTCAAGGAATACAAGGAGAGGCTGAAGCAGGCCAAGGGCCAGGCCGTGGCCGACGAGATCATCGCCGAGGCGCTGTACATCTTCAGCATCGGCACAAACGATTTCTTCGTGAACTATTACGTCATGCCTCTCCGGCCCGCCGAGTACACGCCGACGGAGTACGCCGCCTACCTTGTCGGCCTGGCCGAAGATGCCGTCCGCCAAGCCTACGAGCTCGGCGCGCGCAAGGTCATGCTCAGCGGCATCCCGCCGTTCGGGTGCGTGCCAGCCGCGAGGACGATGAACTGGGAGGCGCCGGGGGAGTGCAACGAGGAGTACAACCGGGTGGCGCTGAGCTACAACGCCGGGATCCGGGACGCCGTCGGGAGGCTCGGCGCCGAGCTCACCGGCGCGCGGGTGGTGTACCTGGACGTGTACGATGTGCCGTCCGCCATCTTTGCCAACCCGTCGGAGTACGGCTTCGAGAACGTCGCGCAAGGCTGCTGCGGCACGGGGCTCATCGAGACGACTGTCCTTTGCGGCATGGACGAGGCGTTCACGTGTCAGGATGCTGATAAGTATGTATTCTTTGATTCGGTCCATCCTTCCCAGAGGACATACAAGCTTTTAGCGGACGAAATGATCAAAACCACGCTGCAAGTATTCCTATGATATTTTGTACTCACCTACATAAATACAAAATTAAGGAAATCGGATACGTGTGCAGGGCATGTACCTAAGTTAGTCCCGCAGTTACTAGTGGTAGGAGAGAGTAGTTTTTGTGCCGTTGGTTTCCTGGGTAACATGGACGTCTTATATGGGAATTTTCTTTTACTTCAAGGGCAGTTTTTTTTTTGCGGGAAATTTCCGATCTATTCATCTTCAATCATGACAGTACAACGAATATAAAAAATAATAAAAAATACATCTAGATCCGCAGACCACCTAGCGACGACTACAAGCAATGAAGCGAGCCGAAGGCGCGCCGCCGTCATCGCCCCTCCATCGTCGGAGTCGGACACAATTTGTTGTAGTAGACAGTCTGGAAGTCGTCGTGCTAAGGCCCCGTAGGACCAACACATCAGAACAACAACCGCCGCAGACGAAGAATAACATAGACAAGAAGGATCCAACCCGAAGACACGCGAACATAGACGAACAACGACGAGATCCGAGCAAATCCACCAAAAATAGATCCGCCGGAGACACACCTCCACACGCCCACCAACGGTGCTAGACGTATCGCCGGAACAGGGGCTAGGCGGGAAGACCTTTATTCCATCTTCAGGGAGCCACCGCCGTCTCGTCTTCCTGAGTAGGACACAAACCCTAGCAAAACTGAAAGAAACGACTAAAAACAGAGCCCTCCCGCCGGTCCTTGCCGAGATCAACCGCGCCCCCATGACCCTAGGGCCACAGGAGTGGAGGCGGACCTGCGGCGGCGCCGGGCGGGAGGCAGGAACCCTAGCGTTTTTGTGGAGGAGGAGGAGGCGGCTAGGCTGCTATTATTCGCAGATCGGGCCCCGCTACTTCAAGGGCAGTTTAATCCAATAAGAGCACCCCTAGCCGAACTTCTATAATTTAGGCCATCAAACAGCCCCTCAAACCTTAAGTCCTCAAATTTGAGGAGCTAAACAAAATGGTTCCTTGCCTAACCCCTAAAACTTAACTCACTAAAAAAAGTCCGTTATCAATTTTTGTAAGTTTTGGTTGACGTACTACATTTCAACATATATTTGCACACATATTAAATCCAAACTCGATAATGAAGGTTCACATAATTCACGAATGTTAAAATTTAATGTTTACAAATGAAATTATTCAAATTCAAACACATAAACAAAATCCTCTTGGAGTGGGTATGAACTTCTTGGTTTTCGATACGTCGATGCGCTGCGAGGAATCTATCTATCACCATTGGAGATATACTAAAGGTTCTTTGCCATACGTCTCACATCTTGAATGCTCATGTGATGCAAAATGATGCAACATGTAAATATTTGCCATAGGACCTGATGGTTCCAATATTCAGAAGAGCCACGAAATGGTAACGCTCTTTTGAAGCACACTGAAGCTCTCTCAACATCCTTTCTTGCCGAATCTTGATGCATTGTAAAGTGAGGTCTCTTGTCTCCACGAGGACGCGGGATTCTCATAACAAATGTGGACCACTGAGGATAGATATCATCTGCAAGGTGGTAGCGAATATGTCTCAAATGTATTTGTGCTACATTGCTATTAATTTTATACACTTTGGGCTATATTTTCAGTTTTTATTGCACTAACATATTAATCCTGTGGCTAGTTTCAGTTCTTGTATTTGCTGTTTTTGGAACTTTATAGGATATCACCATACAAAAATTCCACAAAAAATAAAACAAAAATAAGTGAGGAGTTTTTGTGCCGGAATAGAATAAAGGGGCCAAGGCCCATCCCCCGTTGGGGCCCACATGGCCTAGCTCCCCTGTGAGGTGCGCGACTTATATTACATGGGGGCTAAGGGGTGACTAATGTATGTAGGCTCCCCCAGTTGGCTCCGATGCCCAATGGTTTATTTACATTCTGAAGCTTTCACTCTAATTATCGTGCATTTTTTGTCAATGCCACTTAGGGATTCCGAGGCGATATTTTTTCAGCCCTGTTATGATACTATGTCGGAGGGGGAATTCATCTCCATCATCTAGAACACCGATCCTCACGTTCCAAGATGAATTGTGAGTAGTCCACCCCTCGACTACGGGTTCATGGTAGTAACCAAGTTGTAATATCTCCTCTTGATGTGTTTAGATGTTCAATGCAACAACCATATTAGTTGTCTTATATGATTATGGTCAATCTGATGTATTCTTAGTGGTCATGTTGATCATATGATGGATTATTTATTTGTGTTCAGATTTACGAATGACATCTTGATTGGATTATATATGTGTATTTTTCTTCGGTTGCTTATTTACTCTTGGCCAATTTAGAACAGTAATCGGTAGTTGGAGATGTGTGCACCAGTTGGGTTCAATCTTGCAAGTAATATGATGCGGTGAAGAAAGTGGTAAAGGCTTGTATAGATTTGTTTCCACTAAGTGTCATTGGATCCAATAAAGAACAATATGTCGGTACTTCTCAAAGAAATTCCCTATGTTCACACTTAAAGAACAGATGATGTTGAGGGATATCGATTTATGGACAGACAATTTAGCTATAAGTTGCAAATGGTGTCTCGATTTAATAGTATTATGGATGCACCGCCGTTTAGAATCAATAGATTTATATGTTCGGCATAAGCATGAAATATTTCATTATGTACCTCTTCAACTGATTATGTTACTTGTTGCACTTGTATGTATTGGACAAATGCACTTCTGAAACTATGAACCGCCGTCCAGTGCTTACCATAAGAATCACCTTCCAACAACTTTTACCCGCACTTTTATTTTCAGCTTTGTTTCATTAAAAATATATAAAAATATCATCTACCACATTATCTTTTAATTGTCTTGTGCAACTAGCAAGACCGGCAAGGTTGACACCCTTGTCAGCTCCGTTGGGGGACACAAGTGAAGTTTATTTTTGTTGTAGACACTACCGCGGGATGGTTCAAAGACGATACATCAATCAAAGACCCTTTGACCAAACTGTGTGTGATGCACGAATCGCAAACGGTTTAGTTATAGCTCCATCGTCAATGGCGCGAACTGTGTGCGATGACGGACCCATCAAATACGATTCAAAAAATAGTTGCGTGTGTGATGCATCGCATACAGTTTGTTCTTATGAACTTTTTGTGATTAGCGAAGATAACAAAAACGGTTATCAAAATTACATACATGTGCGATGCTGCGCAAACAGTTTTTCAAAAAATTATGTATGTGATGTTGCATATTATTGCACACGGTTTGAAAAAACGTAAACGTGTGTGTCGGCGTACGACACCTATGG
>CBMN010036473.1:0-17011 GCA_000582825.1 Hordeum pubiflorum
TATATAGGCAACCCTTGAAAAATAGTCGTTGAGAAAAAGTTACCCAGAAAAAGCTGCATACATCGGATCGACCGATGCCCTCCAACAAATAGATCATCGGTTCATCCGATGAGTAGAAGACCCCCCCCCAGAAATCCATCAACTCGACCGATGTATTGCACCGATGACATCATCGGTTCATCCGATGGGTAGGGTTCACTGTTTGGCCACTGTGTAGACTCTCTGATCAATTTGACCAATGTATTGACCGATGCTCATCATCGGTTCATCCGATGAGTGTAGTTTCTTCACTTCCAAACCCCTCTGAAATGGGATCGACCGATGGGTTCAAATCCTGGGTCATCGGTTCATCCGATGAGTAGAACTTCCTGAGAGTTGGTCTGGGGAGATCAATCGATGCTTGGGAACTGTGGGACATCGGTTCATCCGATGTTAAGAGAAACCCCCCTAGCTGAAACTTGACTTGTGATCTCTTTGAATATCTTGGCCAATTCTTTGAGAGACTTGAGCTTGACTTGTATTGCACTGATGAATGTGATCTTTAGATAGCTTTGGTGCATTTATATGGGCAATGGGCTCTTGATCAAGCTACTAGCTCTTGAATCCCCCTTGATAGTGTAGACTCTACAACTAGCAAAACCTATCTACTCAAGTGTCCTTCCACCTCATGACACTTTAATCTAGAAGGGTCCTTAACCTTGAAGTTCACCAAGTTGTGTTGAATCCATACTTCAAGTGCTAGACATTGAGTCCATTTGAGTGAATATCAATTAAGGGAGATAGTCTTGGGCCTAAGTAACTTATAATGCACCTGCACTCATGAGCTTATTAGAACCACAAGACATTTGTCAATCAATCGCCAAAACTTACCATGGGGAATCTAGGAATGTGGGGCCTAGATGCTTACAATCTCCCCCTTTTTGGTGATTGATGACAATATAGAGGAGTGCTCAAATGAAGATAACTTGAACCAAGAGTAAGTAAATAAAACAATAAGTGAAACTCAAGGCACGAGACTATAAGATAGAACAATAAGCACTCACAAGTTGACATGAAGGTCCAACAACCATCCATAGATATATAAAACGCGGCAAGCACAAGAGTCAAATACATATCCATGGATGCAACAACTTAACAAAAGCTCTATCAACAAAGATCCATCATCAAAATACAAACTAATCCAACCCCATTACTAACCCTCCCCCTGACTCCCCCTAACATGTAGCTCTCCTCTCTAAAATCTCTCCCCCTTTGGCATCAAATACCAAAAAGGAGGTCCTCAAGTGCTCGGAGGCTGATGGTGCTCAAGGCAAAACTGGTCGGGGTCGTCCTCAGACTGTGCTGACTCATCGACTGGAGAGAGTGACGGTGCTGGAGCTAGAGCTGACGCTGGAGCTGTCGACGAGGCTGTCGTGCTGTACAGGGTCAGGGGAGGCACGTGGAGTCTCAAACACTGGAGCCGACTCCTCTGACACTGAGCTGAGCTGAGCTGGGGGGTCAGTGACAGGACTGGTAGCAGATGTAGGAGTCGGAACCGGAGGAACTGGCTGCCCGGTCAGGGGTATCTGAACTGTAGGCGGTGTCTCCTGAAACAGAGTAGTCTGTGGTAGCGGGGAGAACACTGGCCTCGTCGGTGTCCCTATAAAGTCTGAGAGGGAAAACGCGGACACCGGAGTTGTGAGGGGAGCTGCCGGAACTGGAGGCCTAGGAGGTGTCAACTGAGGTGGAGGGACTCCAGCTCCGGGCAGTCCAGCCTACCGGAAGGGGTTGAGGCCAATGTGCTGGTAGAGCTGAGTGACCATGCCTACGATCCCCAACATCCCCTGGTGAAGCTGCTGGAACTGACTGGTGGTCTAGTGTGTGATCCTCTTAAGTGCACCAGTCATCCTATCAGTGGTCTCCGCCTGGTTCCTGGCTATCTTTGCTTGGAGGGCTAGCATCTCTGGCTCGTGCTTCCTAGCACGCTCCTCGTCTGCCCTCCTCTGAGCCTCATGCTCCCCCTCTCTCTGTCAGTGCGCTCCTGGCGCTGCTCAGAAATCAACTGCTGCAGGAGGGAGGTGAGAGCTGCTGGCTCGGTCACCTGAGACTCTGTAACTGTAGGTGCTGGTCTCCCAGGTGCCACCTCGTGTCCTGCTCCGGATCCTTCGGCCTCAAAGTTGTGAGCTGCCGGTGAGGGAGGTGATAGGTAATCCTCCTCGTCTGAGCTGGTGGAGGAGAACTCGTACTGGGGCTCTGCCTGAGCCTTGGCCTCCTCGAGTGTTGCGTCCTCTGCCTTCACCCTCTCCCTCACCTCCGGAGCGAGTATGTCCAGGGCATCTCTGATCTTCTTGTTGCCCTTCCTCCTGTCACCCAAAGGAGCTGGTGTATAGGTGGTGAACCGGGTGACACGAGGAGACCTGTACAACTCGTGCAGGCCTGAGTCCAGAGGGGCTATCTCTGATAGAAGGTAACTGATCCAGTGGGCGTAAGGAAACTGACGTGCCATGCCCATCCCATCTGTGATCATGTCCTCCATCTCCGCTATAATAAAATCCGTGATGTCGAACGGAGTATGGGTCATCACGGCAAGTAGTAGCTGCTGATGAATGCCCGTGAAGCCCTCCGGGTAGCCTGACCTCAGAAGTAGGGTCCTCCTGAGTGCCTCGTGCACGGCTCTGGCCTCTGGTGTCATCAGGGAGGGAACCCTAGGTTGTGCTGCGGTGAACCCCAGTCCAAACAAAACACGAATCTCCTCATGACTCGGGGCCACTCCTCCGACCAAAGGCCTCCTAGGGGGTTGAGCGTCGCCGTAAACTGCCTCGTGAAGTGATCGGTTGACCAACTCAAACCCCAAAAACTATGCTATCCTGGCCCTAGTGAAACTGTAGGGTCGTCCACCGAATATGAAGTGGATGCCTCGATGACCCTCAGCAACGTAGAGAGTGCTGTAGAACACTCAGACCCAATCTTTCACGTACGCATTGTATGGGAAGGTGACTATCTCTGCAAAGCCTCTGAATGCAGTGAAGTGAGCCCGGATGTCTGTCCCAGCTGCCTCTCTCAGCCTCTGCCAATCTAGAACTCTGTGTGGAAAGATCCGGTGCCCCTTGAGCCTGTAACTCTCATAGAAACTAGCCTGCCTGACAGTCCAGAAGTGGGGGTCTATCTGATCGTTCCTCAGTGGAGGTGCCCATATGTCAATATCCATATCATATCGGATCCTCTTGACCTTCTGAGCATCAAACTTGATATAATCTCTAAGTCTGATCCCCTCTCCGACCCAGACACGAGTATCCACTGCTTGGATAGCTGCTCATGCCTCTCTATCCTCTCGAGCACTGGCTGCTCGCTCAGCTGCCTTCTTGTGTCTCTTTGCTGGAGGCTCAGAAGAAGTGTGGCCAACCCGGGTCTTTGGACCCATGCGGCGCTGCTCACGCTCAGGCTGCTCTGTCTGCTCGGGCTGTGCCTCTGCCCTGGTCTGACTGCGAGTATGACCACGGCCTCGACCGACCTCCTGACCCTGAATCCTGAACGGTCGGACCCGGCCCGCAGCCATGTCCTCGGCAACCTTGGCTACCATCTCTGCCTTCTCTGCATCCTTCTGTGCTCTGTTCTTCTTCTTAGGTGACTCATCTGGTGGCAGTGGTTTCTTGCCCTTGTCCTTCCCCATATCTGTCAAGAAAGATAGAATCATAGGAGCAATAGAATGAATTAGGAAGGAGTACAAGAGTATAATTCTAAAGATAAGCCCTTAGCAAAGCATGAGATGAATAGATGAGCCTAGAAAGAATGTGATAGTCTAGTATGTCATGTCCATTTGTCAAAATCTTAGAAACTTTGGCTAAAATTGCGTGACCATCTCACAATTAAGCTAAATTTCTTTGTCCATACTTAAATGACATGAAAATTGAGTCTCTAATGCAGCCCATGCTAGAACTATGCACCAATCTTATATCCATGCATCAAATAGTGCCAAAACTCCCCCTAAGCCCAAGATTTAAATGTAACATGTGAAAATGAGGGCATGAACTTGATGAACAAGTGTTCTAGGGTATATAGACCAAGTTTTATGAAGAATGCAACAAGGAATATGGAATATGGTGCTCATGGACATTTCATCGAACACTTGGCAGGCATCCGTTAACTAGGGTTTGGAGAAAAACGAGCATGGATGAGGAAGCTCACCCTAGAGCTTAGTGGAGAAGAGGAGGGAAGCTCCTTGGAGCAGTAGTTCTCGCCGGAGATGAACTGGACGACGGCGAGGTGAAGGGCGGTGATGAAGGCGCGCGCGCAAGCTCTGCACGGCGGGAGGACGGTGGTGCTGAGCACAGAGGAGGACGGAGGTCCCCGTGAGGAAGGGGGCAAGGCCCTGGAGATGATGCGCGAGCTCTGGGAGTGGTAGCACTGGGTGACGATAGCCGGTGGCGAGCTGGAGAGAAGACGCGGGTCGGCGGCGCGGGGAAAGAGATCTGAGGAAAAAGAACCCCGCGCACCGCTTAAGGAGAGGGCCCAGCTGTAAGTGAAAGCATCGGTTTAACCGACGTGGTGTAAAGGCAGAGCGTCGGTACATCAACGGACGAACGCACCAGAGGGGAAGGTTTTGGATTGATGCATCGGATCGACCGACGTCGCGGAGAATTTAGGCGTCGGTATGACGTCGGTTGAATCCTCCAGAACCTATGTTGCTCAGGAAATTTTCATTTGTGCTCATCGGTTCGACCGACATCGTCGTCGGTGCAGTGCGTCGGTTCAACTACTGTGTTTTGGTCTTCAGCTGAAATCTTCTCATCGGATCGACCAACGTCCATAATATTGTTCTCATTGGTTGATCCCTTTTTATGCTGAACCTGAGGTACTTTTTCTGCTCATCGTATCAACCAGTGCTGCTGAATCTTCTTGGCGTCGGTTCAACCGGTGCTAACAAAAAAACCACCCCTCACTCATATTTTGTCAATGCTATGTCCATGAACTTATAAGATTCAAATAAACACAAGTTATGGACACCTTGACTAGCTCCTTACCCTCTCAAAATACTTAGAAAATATTTGCCCCACGGCTAAGTTTATTTTCAAACATTTTCAAAACAAGGAAGATGCAAGGAAGCTCTCGGATATGTAGGAGTCTAGTCCCGAGCACAAGAGAGGATGAAAACCTCAATGTGATGGTTTAGGACTCCATAGGTGATAAGCACCCATTTGGCATTGCTTTGTTCACTTTACATGAATTGAGAATCCTTGCACATGCCCACAAGTCTCTTTTTCATCTAGTGAGCTCCTTTGTGATCTATCGTCATGCAATGTTATGCAAGGGACAATGCAAGAGCATAATAAAACATGATTGCACATTTATATGACGAGATCATGCATAGCAAGAAATTAAATCTACGCTTGACAAGTTTGAACCTCTAACAAGCTTACTCATGATGGGCCTACTCAACATGCCATGAGCGAAACAAGGTACCACCGGCTCATGCAAAACCCTTCCCATCACTATCTTGCTAAAGTTAGCCAAGCACCTAAGCATAAATAGATATGAATGCAAGATTATATGGCATGGCAACTTACATGACGATCAACTCACCACGCAACATGAATTCTCTCATTAAAACAAGGCATGAGTTGTTAAGGCAATTTTTACGTTCACTCTATCACAAATGAGAGGATCCTATATAGTAGCACACAAGATATGAAACAATTTTAAAAGGTTTGATTATTTAAGCATAAAAGAGGACCTAGATGCGACAATCAACACATGGATCATGAACGGATAAAGAGTTTGAATTGAGGGTTACCGTCCATGTCCAATAAAGAGAAGCTCAATTTTGGGTTTTAGGGACCCAAGCAAGCTTTGGGCCTCTCACATGAGTAACAAGGACTTTGGGGACCCAAAGTTGTCTTGGGAGCATCTTCTTCTTCTCTTTGATATTCTTGCTGATGAACCTTGCATGAACTTTGTCATTTGCCTTGCACAATAGATAGTGGGTTCCATCGAATATAGATTTAAAATCTTTGGGCAAGATAAGGAGAGGTCAAGTTGGTATGGGGCACTCCCTTGTGTGGTGACCGGTCACTTGGCAATGTTGGCAATAGGCTCCCACTTCATTGATGAAGGTTCCCTTGAGTTCCGGAGAGGGCACCTTTCCTTCATTTGGAATTGGGAATGACCCAAGACCATTTCTTCCATAGTCTCTAGCGTGTGCATAGAGAATTTCCTTGTGCTTGTGTTCACCGGTCGAGAGGGCCTCCACACAAGATTTGAGGCTCACAATTTGATCCATCAACTCCTTATCCCTAAATGACTAAATCTTGGAGGCATCATTAGTAACAACGTTGATGAACAAATCCTCACAAGAAGTAGAATCATTGACTTTTACCACTTTTTCAATGGTAGAGTGCTCAAGACTTGAGTCAATAGCTTCATAGGCAAGTTTAAGCTCTTAATGTTTGTGAGTTAGCTCCTTGTGCTCAAGGATAAGCTTCTCGTACCTCTCATTGTTTTGCTTGGCAATCACGAGGTTCTTAGTATGAGTGGAAACAAGTGCCTCATGTTTGCCAAGCAACTCATTATGAGATATCTCAAGTTGCATGAACCTTGACTTGAGTTGTGAGTTACCCTCTTCTAGTTGCTTGCCATATTTAATTGAGTCATTGTGCTCTTTAAGCATGACATTATATTTGGCAAGTAACTCGTTGTGGGTCTCCTCAAGCTTAGCATGAGCGCTCTCAAGTAGCTTAACCTTGCTCTTTTCCCTTTTGATCACGGAATTGTATTCATCAATCATATTGGCAAGATCATCGGGAGAGAGTTCATCATCACTATCATCATCGGTCATGTCGCATACCTTGCTATTACCTTTTGCCATGAGGCACATTGGTGGTGGAGGTAGAGGCGATTCATTGTCGATGATGGCAAGTTTGGCGAAGCCTTTTTCTTCATCACTTGAATCATCTTCACTTGTCTCATCATCCGTGACCCATTCATTGGCTTCACAAAGAAAGACTTTTTGAGGGCCCTTCCTCTTCTTGGGAAATAGCTTGGTCTTCTTGTCATTGCTCTTCTTCCCAAAGGACTTGAACTTGGGCTTGGGCCTCTCTTCTTCTTCTTCTTCATCACTACTACTCTCCTCCACTTGGTGCCTCATCTTGTTCTTGCGCTTGTCGGGCTTGGGGCAATCATAGGAGATGTGGCCTTCATCACCACAATTGTAGCATGTTTTCTTGTCATCTCTTCTTGGGCGGAAGGCCTTTTCTTAGGGTCAAAGTTGTACCCCTTCTTGTTGATTCTTGAGTTCAAGCGATTGAACTTCTTCATCATGAGAGCAAGTTCTTCATCTTCCTCTTCATCACTTGATTGGTTGCCCTCATGATGATCTTCAACTTCGTCACTTGAGCTTGACTCGATGATCATCTTTTTCTTGAGCTTGAGGGGAGCCTTCTTGGTTTTGGCTTTGAATGCCAAATTCTTGCTTGGGCTTCCTCCGTCATGCCAAGGACTCCCATCTCATGGGCATGAATCTCTCCCACAAGCTCACACACCTCCTTTGTATCAAGCGCTTCTTTTTGTAGCATGGTGTTGATGATGTTGTACTTCGGCTTGGGGAGGAGCATAAGAATCTTCTGGTTGATTGCACCTTGATCAAGACGAGTCATTTCAAGTGCATTAATACCCTCAATTATGATATTTAATCTAGAGTACATATCATTACAACTTTCATTTTCATACATCTTGAAATTATCATACTTGGCCTTGAGCAAGTGATATTTTTGCTCTCTCACTTTAGCGGAACCCTCATCAATTTCGTTGAGAGTAGCCCAAATATCATTTACCCTATCTTTGCTTGCAACCCTAGCAAAGATCTCTTGACTAATGCTTTCAAAGATAGCATTACGGGCCTTAGCATCCCACCTAACTTGTTCATTTGTGTAGGGAGCTAGAAAACCAATTGATGTTGCTTCCCATACTTCGGGGGCAATGGCTTCAAGGTAGGCACGCATGCGCGCTTTCTAAAAGGAGAAGTTCTTGCCCTCAAAGAAGGGAACCAGCCCACCCATCCTAGACATTTTACTCTAAGCGGTGAAGCTTAGTGATCCGAGTGAGCAACGAGGCTCTGATACCACTTGTAAGGATCGAATGCCCAAGAGGGGGGTGAATTGGGCTATTTTAAAAACTCTACAAAATCCTTAGTCTATCGAACACTACTTAAACTAGCCCAATTCAATCCATTCTACTACGCACAAAAGAACCTACACATGCTAGTAAGGATTCCACACATATGAGCAAAGCTAGTTGACAAACTAGTCAAGAGTAGTAAGCATGATGATAACAACAAGCATGATCAAAGGTGCATGAATGTAAAGAGATTGAGGAAAAGAGACAATCGGATTTTTTCCCGTGGTATCGGTGGTTTGGCACCCACCCCTAGTCCACGTTGTGGCACACACCAAAGCGTATTGCCACCTCTCAAGTCACCAAGACAAGGGCGCTCTCTAGTAGTCCCTTTTCACCATCCCGACATGGAAGGGCTCACTCCATGTACATCCTTGCTCTTCGGGCTCCCACACTCCTTGGCAAGCTCCGAAGAAGCACCCCGGTCACCAAGTCCACCTAGGTGCTGCCAATCACCAAGACTAATAGACACAAGAGACCCTCACTTGACCTTGAGCCCAATCACCAAGAAAGGTTGCACCAAAGCTTTACTCTTGATTAAGTTGTTCTTGCTCTAATCATGATGGGATCTCTCAATTTGTGGATAGATGGTTGAAGCACAGGTCTCTCAGCTATTGTATGGTGTGTGGTTGAAGTAGAATGCTGAGAGACAAATGAAATGGATGTTGGAGGAGGTATATATAGGCAACCCTTGAAAAATAGTCGTTGAGAAAAAGTTACCCAGAAAAAGCTGCATACATCGGATCGACCGATGCCCTCCAACAAATAGATCATCGGTTCATCCGATGAGTAGAAGACCCCCCCCCAGAAATCCATCAACTCGACCGATGTATTGCACCGATGACATCATCGGTTCATCCGATGGGTAGGGTTCACTGTTTGGCCACTGTGTAGACTCTCTGATCAATTTGACCAATGTATTGACCGATGCTCATCATCGGTTCATCCGATGAGTGTAGTTTCTTCACTTCCAAACCCCTCTGAAATGGGATCGACCGATGGGTTCAAATCCTGGGTCATCGGTTCATCCGATGAGTAGAACTTCCTGAGAGTTGGTCTGGGGAGATCAATCGATGCTTGGGAACTGTGGGACATCGGTTCATCCGATGTTAAGAGAAACCCCCCTAGCTGAAACTTGACTTGTGATCTCTTTGAATATCTTGGCCAATTCTTTGAGAGACTTGAGCTTGACTTGTATTGCACTGATGAATGTGATCTTTAGATAGCTTTGGTGCATTTATATGGGCAATGGGCTCTTGATCAAGCTACTAGCTCTTGAATCCCCCTTGATAGTGTAGACTCTACAACTAGCAAAACCTATCTACTCAAGTGTCCTTCCACCTCATGACACTTTAATCTAGAAGGGTCCTTAACCTTGAAGTTCACCAAGTTGTGTTGAATCCATACTTCAAGTGCTAGACATTGAGTCCATTTGAGTGAATATCAATTAAGGGAGATAGTCTTGGGCCTAAGTAACTTATAATGCACCTGCACTCATGAGCTTATTAGAACCACAAGACATTTGTCAATCAATCGCCAAAACTTACCATGGGGAATCTAGGAATGTGGGGCCTAGATGCTTACAATCTCCCCCTTTTTGGTGATTGATGACAATATAGAGGAGTGCTCAAATGAAGATAACTTGAACCAAGAGTAAGTAAATAAAACAATAAGTGAAACTCAAGGCACGAGACTATAAGATAGAACAATAAGCACTCACAAGTTGACATGAAGGTCCAACAACCATCCATAGATATATAAAACGCGGCAAGCACAAGAGTCAAATACATATCCATGGATGCAACAACTTAACAAAAGCTCTATCAACAAAGATCCATCATCAAAATACAAACTAATCCAACCCCATTACTAACCCTCCCCCTGACTCCCCCTAACATGTAGCTCTCCTCTCTAAAATCTCTCCCCCTTTGGCATCAAATACCAAAAAGGAGGTCCTCAAGTGCTCGGAGGCTGATGGTGCTCAAGGCAAAACTGGTCGGGGTCGTCCTCAGACTGTGCTGACTCATCGACTGGAGAGAGTGACGGTGCTGGAGCTAGAGCTGACGCTGGAGCTGTCGACGAGGCTGTCGTGCTGTACAGGGTCAGGGGAGGCACGTGGAGTCTCAAACACTGGAGCCGACTCCTCTGACACTGAGCTGAGCTGAGCTGGGGGGTCAGTGACAGGACTGGTAGCAGATGTAGGAGTCGGAACCGGAGGAACTGGCTGCCCGGTCAGGGGTATCTGAACTGTAGGCGGTGTCTCCTGAAACAGAGTAGTCTGTGGTAGCGGGGAGAACACTGGCCTCGTCGGTGTCCCTATAAAGTCTGAGAGGGAAAACGCGGACACCGGAGTTGTGAGGGGAGCTGCCGGAACTGGAGGCCTAGGAGGTGTCAACTGAGGTGGAGGGACTCCAGCTCCGGGCAGTCCAGCCTACCGGAAGGGGTTGAGGCCAATGTGCTGGTAGAGCTGAGTGACCATGCCTACGATCCCCAACATCCCCTGGTGAAGCTGCTGGAACTGACTGGTGGTCTAGTGTGTGATCCTCTTAAGTGCACCAGTCATCCTATCAGTGGTCTCCGCCTGGTTCCTGGCTATCTTTGCTTGGAGGGCTAGCATCTCTGGCTCGTGCTTCCTAGCACGCTCCTCGTCTGCCCTCCTCTGAGCCTCATGCTCCCCCTCTCTCTGTCAGTGCGCTCCTGGCGCTGCTCAGAAATCAACTGCTGCAGGAGGGAGGTGAGAGCTGCTGGCTCGGTCACCTGAGACTCTGTAACTGTAGGTGCTGGTCTCCCAGGTGCCACCTCGTGTCCTGCTCCGGATCCTTCGGCCTCAAAGTTGTGAGCTGCCGGTGAGGGAGGTGATAGGTAATCCTCCTCGTCTGAGCTGGTGGAGGAGAACTCGTACTGGGGCTCTGCCTGAGCCTTGGCCTCCTCGAGTGTTGCGTCCTCTGCCTTCACCCTCTCCCTCACCTCCGGAGCGAGTATGTCCAGGGCATCTCTGATCTTCTTGTTGCCCTTCCTCCTGTCACCCAAAGGAGCTGGTGTATAGGTGGTGAACCGGGTGACACGAGGAGACCTGTACAACTCGTGCAGGCCTGAGTCCAGAGGGGCTATCTCTGATAGAAGGTAACTGATCCAGTGGGCGTAAGGAAACTGACGTGCCATGCCCATCCCATCTGTGATCATGTCCTCCATCTCCGCTATAATAAAATCCGTGATGTCGAACGGAGTATGGGTCATCACGGCAAGTAGTAGCTGCTGATGAATGCCCGTGAAGCCCTCCGGGTAGCCTGACCTCAGAAGTAGGGTCCTCCTGAGTGCCTCGTGCACGGCTCTGGCCTCTGGTGTCATCAGGGAGGGAACCCTAGGTTGTGCTGCGGTGAACCCCAGTCCAAACAAAACACGAATCTCCTCATGACTCGGGGCCACTCCTCCGACCAAAGGCCTCCTAGGGGGTTGAGCGTCGCCGTAAACTGCCTCGTGAAGTGATCGGTTGACCAACTCAAACCCCAAAAACTATGCTATCCTGGCCCTAGTGAAACTGTAGGGTCGTCCACCGAATATGAAGTGGATGCCTCGATGACCCTCAGCAACGTAGAGAGTGCTGTAGAACACTCAGACCCAATCTTTCACGTACGCATTGTATGGGAAGGTGACTATCTCTGCAAAGCCTCTGAATGCAGTGAAGTGAGCCCGGATGTCTGTCCCAGCTGCCTCTCTCAGCCTCTGCCAATCTAGAACTCTGTGTGGAAAGATCCGGTGCCCCTTGAGCCTGTAACTCTCATAGAAACTAGCCTGCCTGACAGTCCAGAAGTGGGGGTCTATCTGATCGTTCCTCAGTGGAGGTGCCCATATGTCAATATCCATATCATATCGGATCCTCTTGACCTTCTGAGCATCAAACTTGATATAATCTCTAAGTCTGATCCCCTCTCCGACCCAGACACGAGTATCCACTGCTTGGATAGCTGCTCATGCCTCTCTATCCTCTCGAGCACTGGCTGCTCGCTCAGCTGCCTTCTTGTGTCTCTTTGCTGGAGGCTCAGAAGAAGTGTGGCCAACCCGGGTCTTTGGACCCATGCGGCGCTGCTCACGCTCAGGCTGCTCTGTCTGCTCGGGCTGTGCCTCTGCCCTGGTCTGACTGCGAGTATGACCACGGCCTCGACCGACCTCCTGACCCTGAATCCTGAACGGTCGGACCCGGCCCGCAGCCATGTCCTCGGCAACCTTGGCTACCATCTCTGCCTTCTCTGCATCCTTCTGTGCTCTGTTCTTCTTCTTAGGTGACTCATCTGGTGGCAGTGGTTTCTTGCCCTTGTCCTTCCCCATATCTGTCAAGAAAGATAGAATCATAGGAGCAATAGAATGAATTAGGAAGGAGTACAAGAGTATAATTCTAAAGATAAGCCCTTAGCAAAGCATGAGATGAATAGATGAGCCTAGAAAGAATGTGATAGTCTAGTATGTCATGTCCATTTGTCAAAATCTTAGAAACTTTGGCTAAAATTGCGTGACCATCTCACAATTAAGCTAAATTTCTTTGTCCATACTTAAATGACATGAAAATTGAGTCTCTAATGCAGCCCATGCTAGAACTATGCACCAATCTTATATCCATGCATCAAATAGTGCCAAAACTCCCCCTAAGCCCAAGATTTAAATGTAACATGTGAAAATGAGGGCATGAACTTGATGAACAAGTGTTCTAGGGTATATAGACCAAGTTTTATGAAGAATGCAACAAGGAATATGGAATATGGTGCTCATGGACATTTCATCGAACACTTGGCAGGCATCCGTTAACTAGGGTTTGGAGAAAAACGAGCATGGATGAGGAAGCTCACCCTAGAGCTTAGTGGAGAAGAGGAGGGAAGCTCCTTGGAGCAGTAGTTCTCGCCGGAGATGAACTGGACGACGGCGAGGTGAAGGGCGGTGATGAAGGCGCGCGCGCAAGCTCTGCACGGCGGGAGGACGGTGGTGCTGAGCACAGAGGAGGACGGAGGTCCCCGTGAGGAAGGGGGCAAGGCCCTGGAGATGATGCGCGAGCTCTGGGAGTGGTAGCACTGGGTGACGATAGCCGGTGGCGAGCTGGAGAGAAGACGCGGGTCGGCGGCGCGGGGAAAGAGATCTGAGGAAAAAGAACCCCGCGCACCGCTTAAGGAGAGGGCCCAGCTGTAAGTGAAAGCATCGGTTTAACCGACGTGGTGTAAAGGCAGAGCGTCGGTACATCAACGGACGAACGCACCAGAGGGGAAGGTTTTGGATTGATGCATCGGATCGACCGACGTCGCGGAGAATTTAGGCGTCGGTATGACGTCGGTTGAATCCTCCAGAACCTATGTTGCTCAGGAAATTTTCATTTGTGCTCATCGGTTCGACCGACATCGTCGTCGGTGCAGTGCGTCGGTTCAACTACTGTGTTTTGGTCTTCAGCTGAAATCTTCTCATCGGATCGACCAACGTCCATAATATTGTTCTCATTGGTTGATCCCTTTTTATGCTGAACCTGAGGTACTTTTTCTGCTCATCGTATCAACCAGTGCTGCTGAATCTTCTTGGCGTCGGTTCAACCGGTGCTAACAAAAAAACCACCCCTCACTCATATTTTGTCAATGCTATGTCCATGAACTTATAAGATTCAAATAAACACAAGTTATGGACACCTTGACTAGCTCCTTACCCTCTCAAAATACTTAGAAAATATTTGCCCCACGGCTAAGTTTATTTTCAAACATTTTCAAAACAAGGAAGATGCAAGGAAGCTCTCGGATATGTAGGAGTCTAGTCCCGAGCACAAGAGAGGATGAAAACCTCAATGTGATGGTTTAGGACTCCATAGGTGATAAGCACCCATTTGGCATTGCTTTGTTCACTTTACATGAATTGAGAATCCTTGCACATGCCCACAAGTCTCTTTTTCATCTAGTGAGCTCCTTTGTGATCTATCGTCATGCAATGTTATGCAAGGGACAATGCAAGAGCATAATAAAACATGATTGCACATTTATATGACGAGATCATGCATAGCAAGAAATTAAATCTACGCTTGACAAGTTTGAACCTCTAACAAGCTTACTCATGATGGGCCTACTCAACATGCCATGAGCGAAACAAGGTACCACCGGCTCATGCAAAACCCTTCCCATCACTATCTTGCTAAAGTTAGCCAAGCACCTAAGCATAAATAGATATGAATGCAAGATTATATGGCATGGCAACTTACATGACGATCAACTCACCACGCAACATGAATTCTCTCATTAAAACAAGGCATGAGTTGTTAAGGCAATTTTTACGTTCACTCTATCACAAATGAGAGGATCCTATATAGTAGCACACAAGATATGAAACAATTTTAAAAGGTTTGATTATTTAAGCATAAAAGAGGACCTAGATGCGACAATCAACACATGGATCATGAACGGATAAAGAGTTTGAATTGAGGGTTACCGTCCATGTCCAATAAAGAGAAGCTCAATTTTGGGTTTTAGGGACCCAAGCAAGCTTTGGGCCTCTCACATGAGTAACAAGGACTTTGGGGACCCAAAGTTGTCTTGGGAGCATCTTCTTCTTCTCTTTGATATTCTTGCTGATGAACCTTGCATGAACTTTGTCATTTGCCTTGCACAATAGATAGTGGGTTCCATCGAATATAGATTTAAAATCTTTGGGCAAGATAAGGAGAGGTCAAGTTGGTATGGGGCACTCCCTTGTGTGGTGACCGGTCACTTGGCAATGTTGGCAATAGGCTCCCACTTCATTGATGAAGGTTCCCTTGAGTTCCGGAGAGGGCACCTTTCCTTCATTTGGAATTGGGAATGACCCAAGACCATTTCTTCCATAGTCTCTAGCGTGTGCATAGAGAATTTCCTTGTGCTTGTGTTCACCGGTCGAGAGGGCCTCCACACAAGATTTGAGGCTCACAATTTGATCCATCAACTCCTTATCCCTAAATGACTAAATCTTGGAGGCATCATTAGTAACAACGTTGATGAACAAATCCTCACAAGAAGTAGAATCATTGACTTTTACCACTTTTTCAATGGTAGAGTGCTCAAGACTTGAGTCAATAGCTTCATAGGCAAGTTTAAGCTCTTAATGTTTGTGAGTTAGCTCCTTGTGCTCAAGGATAAGCTTCTCGTACCTCTCATTGTTTTGCTTGGCAATCACGAGGTTCTTAGTATGAGTGGAAACAAGTGCCTCATGTTTGCCAAGCAACTCATTATGAGATATCTCAAGTTGCATGAACCTTGACTTGAGTTGTGAGTTACCCTCTTCTAGTTGCTTGCCATATTTAATTGAGTCATTGTGCTCTTTAAGCATGACATTATATTTGGCAAGTAACTCGTTGTGGGTCTCCTCAAGCTTAGCATGAGCGCTCTCAAGTAGCTTAACCTTGCTCTTTTCCCTTTTGATCACGGAATTGTATTCATCAATCATATTGGCAAGATCATCGGGAGAGAGTTCATCATCACTATCATCATCGGTCATGTCGCATACCTTGCTATTACCTTTTGCCATGAGGCACATTGGTGGTGGAGGTAGAGGCGATTCATTGTCGATGATGGCAAGTTTGGCGAAGCCTTTTTCTTCATCACTTGAATCATCTTCACTTGTCTCATCATCCGTGACCCATTCATTGGCTTCACAAAGAAAGACTTTTTGAGGGCCCTTCCTCTTCTTGGGAAATAGCTTGGTCTTCTTGTCATTGCTCTTCTTCCCAAAGGACTTGAACTTGGGCTTGGGCCTCTCTTCTTCTTCTTCTTCATCACTACTACTCTCCTCCACTTGGTGCCTCATCTTGTTCTTGCGCTTGTCGGGCTTGGGGCAATCATAGGAGATGTGGCCTTCATCACCACAATTGTAGCATGTTTTCTTGTCATCTCTTCTTGGGCGGAAGGCCTTTTCTTAGGGTCAAAGTTGTACCCCTTCTTGTTGATTCTTGAGTTCAAGCGATTGAACTTCTTCATCATGAGAGCAAGTTCTTCATCTTCCTCTTCATCACTTGATTGGTTGCCCTCATGATGATCTTCAACTTCGTCACTTGAGCTTGACTCGATGATCATCTTTTTCTTGAGCTTGAGGGGAGCCTTCTTGGTTTTGGCTTTGAATGCCAAATTCTTGCTTGGGCTTCCTCCGTCATGCCAAGGACTCCCATCTCATGGGCATGAATCTCTCCCACAAGCTCACACACCTCCTTTGTATCAAGCGCTTCTTTTTGTAGCATGGTGTTGATGATGTTGTACTTCGGCTTGGGGAGGAGCATAAGAATCTTCTGGTTGATTGCACCTTGATCAAGACGAGTCATTTCAAGTGCATTAATACCCTCAATTATGATATTTAATCTAGAGTACATATCATTACAACTTTCATTTTCATACATCTTGAAATTATCATACTTGGCCTTGAGCAAGTGATATTTTTGCTCTCTCACTTTAGCGGAACCCTCATCAATTTCGTTGAGAGTAGCCCAAATATCATTTACCCTATCTTTGCTTGCAACCCTAGCAAAGATCTCTTGACTAATGCTTTCAAAGATAGCATTACGGGCCTTAGCATCCCACCTAACTTGTTCATTTGTGTAGGGAGCTAGAAAACCAATTGATGTTGCTTCCCATACTTCGGGGGCAATGGCTTCAAGGTAGGCACGCATGCGCGCTTTCTAAAAGGAGAAGTTCTTGCCCTCAAAGAAGGGAACCAGCCCACCCATCCTAGACATTTTACTCTAAGCGGTGAAGCTTAGTGATCCGAGTGAGCAACGAGGCTCTGATACCACTTGTAAGGATCGAATGCCCAAGAGGGGGGTGAATTGGGCTATTTTAAAAACTCTACAAAATCCTTAGTCTATCGAACACTACTTAAACTAGCC